>JAVHYY010000492.1:0-39341 GCA_035221665.1 Okamejei kenojei | reverse complement strand
GTACTGCAACGATGGAATACTCTTTAGTACACCCTTTTGCTCTTGCTTGGCTGAGCACCGGGACACCTGCCCGCCATCCGTGTCCGGTTCGGGCGCCTAGCTCTCGGCCCCAGCTCTTCAGTATCGGGTGTCACAGCTCGATATGGCCGGCCGCCGAGCACATGCGCAATGCCACGGCAATCCTGGTCGGCGTCCGCCTTCTCTCCTCCTTTGCTCTATTTTGTGGGAGTTTTGGCCGCCATGCTGTCCGAGTCGCTGCCACACCAATGATCCGCTGAAAACAACGCAGAATCACCTGCCCTGGAGCTGGAGCAACTTCCCTGGAGTAACTCTTGCTCCCCGTCTTTGGTTTCGCTGGTCAAATAATATTCAAAATTAATTTAATTGGTGGACCACCACCACCAAACTCTGGGGAAAAATAACAGCCTATTCGAATTTTCATCTGTTTATTATCACTTTTTTTGTGTGTATATATATGGTCTATATATATAGACACACTGGAACTTTTATCTCCTGTTCTGTATTATGTTTACTATATTGCTGTGTGTGCTAGCAAGACAAGAATTCATTGAGCCTCTTCTGAGGACACTATGACAGTAAATCTCTCTTGAATTCTTGACAGACATTAAGCAAAAAAGGGTTCTTGGGGAAAATAAGCTACCTTCAATTTAGCTTGAGTTGGATGGTCCTTATGGGTTAGGGTGAAGCTATTCCCATGCTTTAAATTTTGTAGGTAGGGAACTCACATGGAGCAGCCAGGCTTACTCTGGATCGAAAACAGTGGTGACGTCATTCTTTACATTTCCTTGGTTTTAGTGTTTTTAGCTATAATTTAAGACGGATACAGCGTGGCAAACAGTGCCATTCGACCACGCCAGACCACACGTAACTATCCTCACACATCATGCGACATAAGCCTAAGAGTGTTTTATTCTCTAACGTCCCAGTTAAGAACAATTATAAATCCTGTACTTGCAGCAGCACACAGAATATGTATCACATAGTACTCTGTAAACAATGTTATTAAACGAGGAATAACAAAAATCCATACAGGACAGCACCATATTCAGGTCACTGGCAATTTTAGGCAGCAAATTTATGGGCCAATGTACTGCCCAATTGCCTTGAACGGAAAAAGTGAAACATACAGTAGCTGTGAAGGGGGGACCATAGCGTCACTTAGAGAGTTAAGACTGAAAATGGATATTTTTTTTTTTAGTAAGCACTAGTATTAACTCAACGTATAACTTTTGTTTGTTGGAAAATAAATATAGTGGTGGCTGTATGTGTTCGCTGAGTCTTTTTGGCAAACATTCTCCGGTCGGGTTTCAGGCAGGCATAATCTATGAAGCAAGGGAATAGGCTGAACGTTTCGGGTCCAGGGAACCTTCTTCAGACTCGCTAGGTCGGGATGGTGGGGGGCGGGAGAGAAAAGAAAGGAAGAGGTGTAGAGTAAGCTGTGGAGAGCTGGATAGTATGGGTGGAGGGGAAGGGGGAGAAAGCAAGGGACTACCTGGAAATTGTGACTGATGCCAATGCTTCATACGTGGGAGTGTAAACTTGTCCAAGGAAGTAATTGAGGTGACTGTTCTCTCAATTTGCGGTGTATGGGCCTCTACTTGTGGGGCCATGGTAGAGGCCCAGGACAGAAGGTCAGATTCGGAATGGAGGGGGGTTGAAGTGCTGAGCACCGGGAGATCAGGTTGATTATTGCGAAACTGAGTGGAAAGTATTGTGAGAAGCGATCGCCAAGCCTGCCACTTGATCTCACCGAGGTTTGATCATAAGCGTGAATAATCCAACCAGAATTTGTTTGGATAGTGGAAAGTTGATAATAGCAAATTGCATTCATTGCAACGTGTGTATATAAGTAGTTGAGATATCTGTATTGTAATTTTGCTGCATCGTCATTGTGGCTATTATTATTACTGGTGAATTTATGTTAGTTTGTGACTTCTATTTGAAGCAAGAAATATATGTGAAATGCTTCTTGAGCATAATTCCAAACGGTAACTACGCAGCTTCGTTTGCCGTGCACATTATCCCTGCGTCATGCAAACCTTTCTTAAATGACCACCTTAAATTTGTTCATTTGACAACATAAAAAGCTGCCTAGGTTGCCCCGGCTGGATAATAGGGAAAAAAAGTAAGCAAGACGCCCTGGGGGAAGAGAGAGAGAAATGAGAGGGAGGGAGAGAGAGGTGAGAGTGAGAGGGGGCGAGAGATGGAGAGACGAGGGGGGGGAGAGAGGAGGGGAGAGGGAGGGAGGGGGAGAGGGAGGGAGAGAGTGCGGGGAAAGTAGACGAGGGAGGAGTGAGGAGGGAGACAGAGAGGGGAGAGACGAGAGGGTAAAGAGAGAGAAGGGGATAGAAGAGAGAGAGAAGGGATGAGTGGTTGTGGTGAGAGCAGGAGAGAGAATGTGAGATAGAGATGGGGAGTGAGAGAACGTAGATAGAGAGTGAGATACGATGAGGGGGTAGTGAACAATGAGTAGAGAGGGGGCGATGAGGAGAGAGAGAAGGTGGGCAGATGGAGAAGGGTGGAGAGCGAGAGATGGAGCGCGAGGGGAGAGAAAGAGGGGGGACGAGAGAGGAAAGAGAGGGGGATGACGATGAAAGGGTTTGGAGTTGAAGAGAGGGGATAAAGGAGACTGGGAGATAGATGGCGTGAGAGAGAGGAGAGAGGGTGATGATTGGAGAGATGGGAGAAGGATGAGTGAGAGGGGAGATAGTGGGGAGATGATTTTGTTGAGCTTGAGGATTGATGAGATGAGGGGGAGAGGGAGACGGGAGGGCGTGAGGAGAAAGAGAGAGAGTGAGAGATAGATATGGTAGAGAGAGGGGGTGAGAGATGGAAGAGAGGTGGAGAGGTGGAGTAGAGAGAAAAGAGCGAGGGAAGAGAAAGTGGTGGGAGGGGAGAACGAGAGAGAACGACGAGATAGAGAGAGGGTGGAGGAGAGGGGGAGAGAGAGGGAGAGAGATGAGAAAAGGGCGAGCATGAGAGAACGCAGGTGACAAAGAGAGATGAGAACGTAGAGAGGATGAGAGGAAGAGGAGGGAGGGAGAGAGGAGCGGGGGGCAGGACAGCAGAGAGGGAGGACGGGGGAGGGGGAAGATAAGAGAGGGGGAAGGGAGGAGAGAGAGATTGGGGAGTGAGAGGCGGAGAGAGGGAGAAGAGAGGAGAAAGAGAGGGTGCAGAGATGGGGAGAGGGAGGAAAGGAGAAAGAGAGAGAAGGGGAGAGTAGAGCGGGGAGAGAGGGCGGGAGAGGGAGGGACGGTTGAGAGGGGGAGAGAGAGGGGATAGAGAGGGAGAGGAGGAGAGAGATGGGACAGAGAGAGAGGGGAAGAGGGAGACGGGAGAGAGAGGGGATGGAGATAGATGGAGCTAGCAGTGGGAGAGAGAGGGCGAAAGAGTGAGATGGGAGAGTCGAAGAGAGGGGAGAGAGTAGTGGGAGATGAGTCGGGTGAGATTAGGGAGGGAGAGAGAGGTGGTAGGGAGGGGGCAAGAAAGAGATGGAAAAGAGGGAGGAAAGACTGGGAGGGAGAGAGAGGTGGAGAGAGGAGAAAGGGGAGAGAGAGAAAAGAGAGAGGAGAAAGAGAAAGAGGGGTGAGAGAGAGAGATGATGAGAGAGGGGAGAGGAATTGGAGGGAGAGGGAGAGATGAGGGGAAGAAAGGAGGGAGGAGAGAGAGGGATTGAGAGGAATAGATGAGAGAGAGGGGGAGTTGAGAGGGGGTGGAGAGAGAGAGGGGATGAGAGAGTAGAGAGAGAGGAGAGGAGGGGGGTGTAGAGAGGGTGGAGAGAGAGAGGGGTTGAGAGTAGAGAGAGAGAGGAGAGGGGGAGTGAAGAGGGGGTGGAGAGAGAGAGGGGAGAGAGTGAGAGTGAGAGGTAGGAGGGGGGTGAGAGGGAGTGGTGGTTGAGAGAGGGGAGAGAGGAAGGGGAGAGAGGGAAGGGGAGAGAGAGAGAAGAGAGATGGGAGAGAGAGTGGGGATCGAGAGAGCTCGCAGAGATATGGGAGAGATGTAGAGAGGATTGAGAGTGTAGGCGAGAGATAGAGTGGTGAGGGGGTGAGGATGAGAGGGGGGAGAGAGTGGGAAATGAGAACGAGAGAGGGGAGAGACAGAGGGAGAACGAGATAGAGAGAACAAGAGACAGGAGATTAGTAGAACGAATAGAAATTACGTAGAGAGAGAGGAGAGGGGTGAACAAGGGTAGGTGAGAGGTCTAGAGGATGATGGGGAGAGAGAGAGGGTGGTAGAGATCGATGTAAGGAGAGAGCTAAAAGAAGAGGGGAGGTAGAGAGATGGATGAGGAGACGGGAGAGTATGTGGGATAGAGAGAGACGGAGAGAGAGGAAAGAGTGGGGGAGAGAGAGAAGAGGGGGAAGAAAGGGAGACGGGTGAGGCGGGGATAGAGAAAAAGGGGGAGTCCTGGATAGAGCAGTTGAGAGTGGGCGCACAGATGAAGTGATGGGCGAGACTGAGAGAGGGTGGGAGAGGAGTAGAGGGAGAGAGGGAGAGAGTGGTGTGAGATGAGAGTAGGGGGGGGAGGGTAGAGAGATGTGGGAGAGGGATGTGCGATGTCGAAAGAATGAGGAAAAGAGGGATTGAGATGGGACGTGGTGTAGGGAGAGAAGAGGTGGAAGAGAGAAAGGGGAGGTAGATGAGAGAGAGGAGAAAGAGAAAGAGGAGAGATGAGATGATGATGAGCTCGAGAGAGAGAGAGAGGTAGAGGGGAGGGATGAGGGGGGGAGAGTAAAGGCAGGAAAGAGCGGGAGAGAGAGGGGGGAGAGAGGGTGGAGAGAGAGGGTGAGTCGCACGCAATGAGAGAGAGGGGTAGAGAGAGTAGGAGGTAGAATTTTGTAGAGAGAGGTGGTAGATGAGAGAGAGAGGGGGGGTGAGAAGGAGGTGTGGATCTTGAGAGAGAGGGGATCTAGAAGAGAGTAGGGGTGAGGAGAGGGAAAGGGGAGAAGAGAGAGAAGGGGAGAGAGAGGGGAGAGAGAGAGATTGGTAGAGAGGATAGAGATGAGGGTGAGTGAGATAGAGGGGGGAGTGAGGGTGATAGAGAAGAGAGAACATAGGAGAACGCGAGAAAGGGAGAACGGAGATAGAGAGAAACAATAGAAAACGAGAGAGATAGAGGAGGAGAATAAGGGAACCGGGAGGGAGGGTGGGAGAGGGGGGAGAAGAGGGATGTGGAGATAGATAGGAGAAAGGATGACAGAGGGGAGAGAGAGAGGGCGGAGAGAGGAAGGGGGGAGAGAGAGGGGGGAGGAGAGAAAGGGGAGAGAGAAGGGGGGGAGAGAGAAGAGAGAGAAAGGGGGAGAGAGGAAAGGGGGAGTATGGAGAGAGAGAGGGGAGAGAAATGGGAAGGAGAGGGGAAGTGGGAGAGATAGAAACATACACAATAGGTGCAGGAGTAGGCCATTCGGCCTTTTTGAGCCAGCACCGGCCATTCAAATATGGATCATGGCTGATCATCCAACTCAGAGAGAGTGAGAGGGGAGGAGAGAGTTGGAGAGAGGGTGGGAGTGAGGGAGAGAAAGAGAAAGGGAGGAGACAGATGGGGATGGAGAAGGAGGAGAGGAGAAGGGGGGAGAGAGAAGGGGGACAGAGAGAATGGGGGACGAGACAAGGGGGGAGAGGGGGAGGGAATCGAGGGGGGGAGGGAGAGGGGGGGAGATGAGGGGGGGTGAGAGAGGGGGGGGAGAGAGGGGGGGAGAAGAAGAGGGGGTGGAAGAGAGGGGGGGGAGAGAGGGGGGGGAGAGAGGGGGGGGTGAGAGAGTGGGGGAGAGGGGGGGGAGAGAGGGGGGGGGGAGAGAGGGGGGAGGAGAGAGGGGGGGAGAGAGGGGGGGGAGAGAGGGGGGGGAGAGAGGGGGGGAGAGAGGGGGGTGGAGGGCTGTGGAGAGAGGGGGGGGGAGGAGGGGGGGGAGAGAGGGGGTGGGAGAGAGGGGGGAGAGATGGGGGGGAGAGAGGGGGGGGAGAGAGGGGGGAGGAGAGATGAGGGGGGGGAGATGAGGGGGGGGATGAGGAGAGGGGGGGTAGTGAGTGGGGGGGACGAGAGGGGGGGGTAGAGAGGGGGGGGAGAGAGGGGGGGGAGAAGATGGGGGGGGGGAGAGAGGGGGTGAGGAGAGAGGGGGGGGGAGAGGAGGGGGGGGAAAGAGAGGGGTGAGGGAGGGGGAGAGAGGGGGGTGAGTAGATGAGGGGGGGGGAGTGAGAGGGGGGGGGAGAGAGGGGGGGGGAAGAGTAGGGGAGGGTTGAGAGATTTAAGGGGGGAGAGCTGGTGGGGGGGAAGAGGGGGGGGAGAGATGGGGGGGGAGAGAGGGTGGGGGTGAGGAGTTAGAGAGGGGGTGGGAGAAGAGGGGGGGGAGAGAGGGGGGGAGGAGAGGGGGGGGAGGAGAAGAGGCAGGGGGTGAGAGAGTGGTGGGGGTGATGTTGAGAGAGGGGTGTGTGTAGAGAGGGGGGGGGAGAGAGGGGGGGGACGAGAGGGGGGGGAGAGATGGGGGGGAGATGAAGGAGGGGAGGGGAGAGGTAGAGGGGGGGGATGAGCGGGGGGAGAGGGGGGGGGAGAGGGGGAGAAAGTGGTAGGGGGGAGAGGGGGGGGGAGAGGGGGGGGGATGAGGGGAGGGGAGAGGGGGGGGGAGAGGGGGGGGAGAGAGGGGGGGAGAGGGGGGGGGAGATGGGACGCGCGGGGGGATCGAGGGTAGGCGGGGGTGAGAGGGGGGTTGGGGGGGAGGGGGTGAGGGATGAGGGGGAGGGAGATGGGATGGTCGAGCGAGAGGGGTGGCGGGAGAGGGGGGGGAGAGGGGAGGGAGAGGGTGGAGGGGAGAGGTGGGAGGTGTAGATGGGGGTATGGGAGAGGGGGATGGGATGAGTGGGGAGCGTGCACGTAGGGGGAGGTTGAGAGGGTGTGAGGGGATGTCTTGACGGAAGTGTAGTGTGCATGGAGGGAGCGAGGGAGAAGAGCAGAGGAGCCTCGGAGAGAGTAGGGTAGAGGGGGTAGTGAGAGGTGGGGAGGGGAGGGGGAGACGGGGGGGGGGGATTGGGTGGGGGGAGGGATGAGATGCACGCGGGGGGGAGTGAGAGGGGGAGGGGGATGAGGGGAGGGGGAGAGGGGGGAGGGGGACGAGGGGGAGGGGGAGAGGGGGGATAGGAGGGGGGAGAGGGGGAGGGGGAGAAGGGGGAGGTGGATGAAGGGGTGAGGTGTGATTTGGGAGAGAGGGAGGGGGAGCGAGTGGAGGGGGAGAGAGAGGGAGGGGATCGAGAGCGAAGTGGGGAGAGAGGGGAGGGGAGAGAGGGTAGGGGGAGAGAGGTAGGGGTGAGAGGAGGTGATGGGTGGGACGTGAGGGAGGGGGAGAATGGGAGGAGAGGGGGAGTGTGAGAGATAGAATAACCTTACACAATAGGTGCAGAGTAGCCATTTACGGCCTTTTGAGCCAGTCACCGCATTCAATATGATCATGGTCTGATCATCCAACTCATGAGAGAGCCTCGAGGGAGGTCGAAGAGAGTGGAAGAGAGGGGGGAGAAGTTAGTATGAGGTGGAGAGAGAGAGGATGGAAGAGTGGCGGTCGGGAGAGTGAGGTGATGAGAAAGAGAAAGGGAGGGATGACAGATGGGGAGAGAGAAGGGGAGAGAGAAGGTGGGGACAGAGAGAAGTGAACGTGGGACAGAGGACAGGGGGACAGAGACAGGGGGACAGAGACATGGGGTACAGAACTGGACCTATAGGGGGGATAAGGGGTGGAGAGAAGAGTGGGGGAGAGAGTGGATGTGTTTTTTGGTTAAGGGGTGAGATTGAGAGGGAGGGGGGGGGATAAGCGGAAGGGGGGCGAGAGAGGTGAGGGGTGGGTAGAGAGGGAGGGGGGAGAGAAGGGAGGGTGGGGGAGAGAGGGAGGGGGGGGGAGAGTGGAGGGGGGGGAGGAGAGGGAGGGGGGAGAGAGGAGGGGAAGGGACGCTCGAGGGAGGGGTGGGACGGAGGGAGGGGGAGAAGGAGAGGGAGGGGGGGGAGAGAGGGAGGGGGTGAGAGGGGGAGCGAGGGAGGGGGGGGAGGATAGAGGAGGGAGGGTGGGGAGGGAGGGAGGGGGGGAGAGAGGGAGTGGGGGGAGAGCAGGGAGGTGGGGAAGAGAGTGGATGGGGGGGGCGGAGGGAGAGGGGGGGAGACGTGTAAAGAGGAATGATGCGGGTGGCGAGACGTAGGTCGAGGGGGGGTGACGACGGAGGGAGTGCGAGACGAGGAGGCCGGACGGGGGGCGCGTCGAGAGCAGTTGAGGGGTGGGGAGAGAGGGAGGGGGGGGGAGAGCGGGAGGTGGGGGTGGGAGAGATGGGACGGGGGTGAGAGAGGGAGGGGGAGGATGAGATTGAGAGGGGCGAGAAGACGAGGGGGCGCAGAGAGAAGGGGGTGGGGAGAGAGAGGGGGGGTGGAGGTGTAGGGGGGGAGAGAGGGGGGGTAGAGAGGGTGGGGAGGAGAGGGGGGGAGAGGATGGAGGGGGAGAGAGGGGGGGAGTGGGGGGGAGAGATGGGGGGGGAGAGGGGGGAGAGAGGGGGGCGAGAGAGGGGGGAGAGGAATGAGGGTAGAGGGGGGAGAGAGAGAGGAAGAGAGCGGAGAGAGATGGGAGTGGTGGGGGGGGGGGGGAAAGGGAGTGATGAGAGGGAGGGAGAGGGGTGGAGAGAGGTGGGCGGTTAGAGAGAGAGGAGAGAAGAGGAGAGAGAGGGGAGAGAGAGAGATATATGGAGGTAGGTAGAGAGAGAGAGATAGGGAGGGAGAGAAGAGAGGGGAGAGAGGGAGGAAGGGAGGGAGAGAGAGAGAGAGAGAGAGAGAGAGAGAGAGAGAGAGAGATGGAGAGTCGGCTGCCTTCCCCTTTTCCGGGCCTACGTCCGTGCACGTGTGTCCCTGGAGCGGGAACATGCGGTGTCCACGGGGACTCCGGAGGCCTTCCGTGGGCGCTGGTCACCGCGTGGGGTTCAGTGTATTGTGAACAATTATTGTATTGTTGTACTATAATGGTTTTATATAGTCCCATTGTTGATTATGGTTTGATGTGTTGTATTATATGATTGCGTCAATAAAGTTTTTGAAAAAAAAGAAAAAAAGAGGGGCGAGAGGAGGTAGATGGAAGGAGAGAGGGGAGAAGAGAAGGGGGGTGAGAGAGAGGGGAGACAGAGGGGTGTGAGAGAGGGGGGGAGGGACAGTGGGTGGGATAGAGAGAGGGGTGAGAGAGAGAGAGGGGGAGACAGAGGAGACAGAGAAATGGGAGAGAGGACAGAGTGCGCGGGAGGAGAGAGGGAGGGATAGAGAGGAGAAGGGAGAGAGATGGGGGAGGGGGAGAGATGGGGGGAGAGGGGGGGGGGAGGAGAGGGGGGAGGGGGAGAGGGTGTGAGGGAGACGAGGGGGGTTAGAGAGAGGGGGGAGAGAGAGGGGGGAGAGGAGCTGAGAGACAGGAAAAAATGCCACAATGCAACCTATTTTCTATGTTTCTATGTGGAGTGGAGAAGTGACCACGAAGTGTAGGGGGGTCTTTCAGTTCCCGCGAAAGGGATTCCCCCTAGGTTCTATACCTCGAATTATGGGTGGGATTAATGATCAAGGGTGTGAATTGACCAGAGTGTGTGATGAGAGAAACAGAACCAAGATGACTCAAAGCAAGACTATATTTACAGGATTTATTAATTAATGAGAAATCAAAATTCTCACCAACACTACATAAATACAGAATACTTCTGTTGCTTTAAACTAAGACTATGGAAGGAAAACTATCGGGCACGTCATAAAACTTACTTTAAACAATATTTTACTCCCCTTTCCCCTGCTATACATTCAAGCCTCCTATTATTTCGGAAGTCCACCAAGTCACCAGGGATATTCACAGCTAAGTTGATGCAGGCACTCACGCGCTGTCCAATAGTGCAGGAAGAGCCAGGAAGAGCCAAAGGGAGCCCAAGAGTTGTGGCTGTTTTTATACCTGAGATTCATTTTGAAACCCCCAGTTGTACCTCTGGATAAAAGGGCTTTTTTGATGTTTCCCAGTTTTGATCTGTCTATGAACAATAGGCTTCCGATGATAAAGGGCTTGCTGATGTCATGATCCCTCAGCCTGATCGTTATCCCATCGCCTGGGATGCGCTTCCTATTGTCTCGATGGATGGGTCATCCACGATGGTGTGATTGTGCTCTGTTGCTGGCCTGTTTACCACCGTCTGCTGGGCTTTCTTCCTTCCTTTGTGTATCAAGAAAATCTCGTTATCTCCGTTCTCTGCCTTTGTTCACACAGTTTGTGTTGATGTCCATCGTCCACGGGCACAGACGGTTTGAAACTTGAAAATGAGTCTTTCTGTGGATTGCGGGTTTTTGCCGTGCAGCCAGCAAATCTGTCTTTTTGAAATGGCCATGTCCTTATCCACGTTCTTCCATAATTTTTGGAGGATTTGCCCCATAATTACTTTGCCCCTACGATACGTCCAGCTTGCACAGACCGTATCGATTGACAAAGTTAGTGGGCAATCTCCAGCCTCAAGAGCTGTACGCATCCTGGTGAGAACGGTGGAAATTATGTACCCGATAGCCCCCTTAATCACTAAACTAGGCCCTCCGAAGCACTATTACACATATACCTTTTACTTTACATCAGTCCCACAAAACCATACAGTTACCCTCGACCATTCCTGAAAATGCTGGGATTACAACATATGTACAAGATATTGAACTTGAGTACAGATATTTTTTTACAGGTGATGGGATGTCGTTACGGTGAACGTTGTGCGGCTCGATTTACCAGCTGTTGTAATTTGGCCATCCTTCTCCGCCTTTTAAATTTGCAATGAATGCAGCAAATACACCACAATTATCATCTGGAAGGATGTTCAGAACATGGGACACGATGCCGGACCCATTGCTGGACTTATGATCCAGGACTCCAGGTGCTCAACAACATGGAGACTTCTCTCTTTGATCTCCCCTCGCGATATCCAGAGTCTTTTGTTCCAGGGAGGAAAGAAAGTGTTTGTGCGACAACCTCGACTTCACCAGCAACTCCTTTAATTTTTTCGATTCGCTGGCGGAATATCATACTCAAAAGGGCGGACCAAATATTTTAAATAAGTCAGTGACATTTCTTGTACCGAGAGGTGAACCGAAGACGGTTCCGGGATGGGTAATATTCGCTGCTGTGCCACATGGGACTTCTGCCCTGGGTTTGATAGCAGAAGCTGCTGTGCTGGTATCGGCACCACAGCTGTGATCCGTTACTGATACCGCTGGGCATTGTAGGCTCGACACAGTACCTTCCCACTGCCTATGTATACGCCACCTGTGGAGGGACATGGTCTGCGCCATCGCCTCTCATGGTGTGCAGGTTTATTGGCTGTGCCCCAAACAGCCTGAAAACCACACTGAGGCCTAGCCTCCAGCGCCCATGTGCTGGGGGACACAGGATTACCTGTGATCCCCTGCTCCGACAACCAAAGGTCCAATGCCTGTCCCGCTTGATCCTCGCACTTATGACATAGGGCGGGACTTTCCCATAGCGAATATGCACCCCCCACGAACAACCCCGTTCTCCACTCGGTACAGAGGAGCTGGTGTGCCGATCGGTTCCCATCACCGGGGTTCTTACGACCACTCCCATTATGTGTGTGATTGGATTTCTCCGCAATCCACCGCGTGGTAACCGGGTAGGCCTCGGACGGCCACAACGAAGCTGACAAGGACTCAAAGTGCTGTTATAAGGCGTGTAGCGCTGATAGGTGCTGGGTTGCTTATCCAGGAGGAACCCGACCTTGGCCTCAGGTCTTCCATGGTTGCTCTCCCCTCCCCCAACAAACACGCACCATTACAGCCCACCACACTCATTTTCTGGTGCAGCCTGATCGGAATGCTTCCGGTCTCCCCTCTTTAATCAAAGAGTTATAGTTTTTGCATGTGTCTCCCATTGTTTTGCTCTGATTTCATTTAGAATGAACAGTCATTGCCAACCTCTTCGTGCAGTCCGATCCTACCAACGCATTCTCCTCCCCCAGAACCTTAGTAAAACTGGCCCTTAATGATGATCTGCCAGGGGCCACAGTTCGACGTTGTCCATGTTTGTTAATAATTGGACGTCCCGTGTTAAATGCCGTAAAAACCATCGTTCAACCACCCTCGTCTTTGCCTTACCGAGACCCCAAACTGAAAATGCCCTCCCCGCGTACATCTACTTCTATGTCTATGTCCCCCAAAATCCAGTTGTGGAATTTCTGGAAACATGGTTCTTCTTAGCAGTGCCTGATATAATATTTCCGTTTCGCGGAGGGCACCATGCAGGTAACCACACTTCAGTCAAATTTAATACTACCGAGGGCCACAGATAAATGCACCCCCTGTACAGGGACCTTTTGGTTGGGGACAAGTGCTAACCCACATATCGGTCCTTTGGTGCGTGGGTTGGACAGTGGTGAGGGTGGAATTCGGTTGGCTTGTGGGTAGGGGGCTTCTTCACCGGAACCACACAATTACGGTGGCTTTTACTATGTCATACCAAGCCCTGGGGCCACACATGGCTGCACTGCGGCCCCAATCTATCCGTTCACGGGGTTATGCACCACTTGACGATGGGGATTGATGCCCCTACCGACCACACCTGGGCAGACCCCAATAGACATAAATAAACCCTGGTCAGAGGGGGCCACCATTGGTCCCAACTACAGTGATCCTCCCGGTGACCTGTGATGGTCGCGTAGGTATCATTGTCCAGTCTTCAGTCCGAGGCAGCATTATATTTAAAGAATCTTCGATCCCTCATGTCCGAGCTCAGGCTTCCTGAGCCACCACCCATCTCCCCAAAGATGTCCCCTTACAGGGGTTAAAACACACGCATGCCCTCAGTCACCCTAACCCGGTCGGTAGCCATCTGTATCTCGTGCACAGGGTAATGGATGCTTCCCCGTAGCGAAGCACCTGTGGCTGGAGAACCTGGAGTCGAGTTGACCCCCAGCCATCCAGGCCATCTCCCCTCATGGAGTGTAATCGGCCTGGCTATTCCGCTACCAGGTATCCTTGCCCTGTAGACACGAGGGGTGCTCTGTCCCTGAGCACCCATATACGAATACTGGTACTCTCTGCGACGCGCCAGCACATCCGGAGGTCACATCATTGCCATCATCCATACGGCGGGGCTACTCATCGGGAAAACAAAAGAAAAACAACCTCCTTGCCTCACCAGAGCTATCCGCCTAATATGGCATTTGGGGTATTGGTATTGTTGTTGAGGATCTACCTTCCCACAGCACATCTTCGATCCCGTACTGTCTGTCCCTGTACTCCACATGTATGTGATACAAAAAACCCTATATCTTAAATTACGCGAAACTACATGACTTACCCACAAACTAATGCTATATACAACGCCACCCGTCTCCGGAGTGACAGTCATAACTGCGTTCCCCGTCCGCTGGGGCCACCCCTCTGGTGGCCACCCGTGCAGACCAGAACTCCTCCTGTGAGGGGCCTGACTGCCCCTCACCTCCCTTTGAACTATGGGGTTTTTGAGTTACCTCTACGTTCCCTGTGGAGACTGGGCTCCTCCAGCCGCACTCCGAGTGCCCTGTTTTGGCCCACTCCCCTTCCCGGCCCTCCTGTGGTCAGCCCTTAGGTTTAATTATGGAGGGGTGACACCACCTTACTGAGGGTTTAGTGACCCTGTCACTCCTACGTTGACGGAGTTCCCACACAGAGGTGATACCTCCATCTCTCTGTTTTGATTAGTTTGCCCTCTTAGGCAGTCTACAGTTACCTGCCTGAGGAGAGCTGGAGTCAGCCTCCTTTTCCGCTGCTTCCAGTCCTCGCCCTGGAACACAGCCGGCTACTTCAGGGTGGCTACTGTGGACTCGCCTGGCTCCCTACGGTTTCCACATCCAAACCCGGGTTCTGTTCCTGATCCTGTTCTCCAACATGTACCCCTTTCTTACTTTTTTTTTTTTTTTTCAACTGCCCTTATGTGGTCAAACCAGTTTACACTGGTTGATGTGGAACCATTTGACTCTACGGGGAAGCTGAATGGCATACACCATGGGACTGGCCTTGTCCACTATGTTCAAACACCCCTACCCTAGCATATTTCCTGACCATTACCTGGTCTCCCACTGCCCACTCGCACTGCCTGCGAGGCTCCAACAGTAGCTTGTTTCTTTGGTGATGGGCCCCATGTTTCTGGCTGCCTGCCAGTGAACCTGCCTAAGCTGCTCAAATAGCTTCTTGGCAAACTTGTCCCGGTTCACTTCCCTGAGCTGTCCCTCTGTTAGGGCTGGGACCATAACGTGCATGGGCGTTCTCATGATCCGGCCGTCATAAATTCATGGGGAGAGTACCCCGTACCCCTGGACTGGCTGGCCGAAGCCCCACCCTAAGGACCAAGGGCAAAAAACCTCCCCCCACCGGTTGTAGTGAGTCCCCTGTTCCTTCCTTATCCTTTCCTTTATTGTCCGGTTCAACCGCCTCTATACCGGACCCGAGGACTGGGGGTTGTAGGCCACATGCCACTTGGCCTAAGAGATGATTGCCGAGTATTCTTAAGGGTGGACTGCATGACCTGTCACTGTAAAATGGCTCCCCGATCTGACTCCACGATCTGAGGGAGGCCCACCTGGTGAACACCTCCCTAACAGGATTTTTGCTGTACCCATTGCGGTGGCTGCTCTGCAAGGGAAGCCTCTACCCCATTTTGAGAACACATCCACAAGGACTAAGCAGCTACTTGTAACCCCCTTGTGCGGTTGGAAGGGGTCCGATGTAGTCGATTTGAATCGACTGCCATGGCCCCTCCCACCCTCCTGATGTGTCCCATGGACAACCTTCCTTTTCTGGGGGTCTGGGTTGTTTGCTGCGCAAACCAGACAGCTTGCACAGAAGTCACAACGTCTTCCCTGAGCCCTGGCCACCATCCTGTCATCTCTACTCGCTGCCATGTGGTCTCTGGCCCGGGGTGACCTGCCCTGGACCCTCATGGGCTAGTTTTAAAATTCCCTTCTGTACAGGGAAGGCACTACCCACTTATCTCCCTTGAATAACATGCCTTCCTTCACTGACATGTCTTTACCCCCATACGGTCCTCTATTTTCTCCTGCCTGCAAATGGCTGCTGAGGCAGCCTTTAAAAATAGGTCTTGTGCCCTGGACCGTGGTCAGGTCCGGAGCCAAAACACTCCCGCACTTCCTTTTCCCCGAGGCCGCTCCCTGGCTGCTGCTACCTGTCCTTCCTCATAGGGGTCTCCATGCTTTCCCACTCCTGGCTCCTTCCCTGGCCAAGCAATCGCCTTGATTTCCCTCGCCCCGATTGGCTCCGTTTGGAATGAGCCTTCACTTATGGATATATATCTCTCCCGCCCTTGTCCCTACGGCTGCTACAATCTTATCTAATAGGGGTTTAGTGGTCAGGGGGCTTCCCGTCCGATGAGGTGTACCCTCGGCGGGACCAGATAGCCAAATATTCCGTGCAGGAATTGCATGTGAACATGCTGTCTGAACTTATGGTGTATAGAGTGGGGAAATGCTCAGGATGGGTCACCACGTACATTACCGCCGCCAGCTCGGCCTGCTGGGAACTTAAACGTATGTGGGAGCTTAAGAGCTAGTGCTATCTCTGCCTCGGGGTCCAGATCCACAGCCTGTGAGCCGTATGCTCCACCCTCCGGACACGAAACTGGACCCGTCTACGTAAGAATTTCCCTACCCGTGGGATGTAACCCTGCTCTAAGCCCAAAGTCCACCTCCCATACCCCTTCCAACGAGCAATGGTGTGGCTCACCCTGGGTACACCAAATTGGCTGCGAGCTTGGGCATACCTAGCCTCTCAACGCGTAAGGCCATTTGGGAAAGAAGGGTCCAGCGAGTGATCCTCGCACTGCTAACGGTCCCATCCTTAATCCGTCCGTCCAGCAGCATCTGGGTTGGGGTATGGTGGGTCAGGAGGGTTATGGGGGACATTCTTATGAAGACCTGTACCCTCTTCATTGCCCAGTATGTGGCTAGCAGGAGCCGCTCACAGTTTGAATAGGACCTTTCTACCTCGGTGAGGACTCTGGAGGAATACACCACTGGCCTTAACTTAACCATATAACCATATAACAATTACAGCACGGAGACAGGCCCTCTCGGCCCTTCCAGTCCGTGCCGACCATTTGTTTTCCCCTAGTCCCATCTACCTGCACTCAGACCATACCCCTCCATTCCCTTCACGTCCATATACCTATCCACTTTACTTTTAAATGTTAAAATCGATCCTGCCTCCACCACCTCTGCTGGAAGCTCATTCCACACAGCCACCACCCTCTGAGTAAAGAAGTTCCCCCTCACGTTACCCCTAAACTTCTGTCCCTTAATTCTCATGTCATGCCCTCTTGTTTGAATCTTCCCTACCCTCAATGGGAAAAGCTTATCCACGTCAACTCTGTCTATCCCTTTCATCATTTTAAAGACCTCAATCAAGTCCCCCCTTAACCTTCTGCGCTCCAAAGAATAAAGACCTAACTTGTTCAACCTTTCTCTGTAACATAGTTGCTGGAACCCTGGCAACATTCTAGTAAATCTCCTCTGTACTCTCTCTATTTTGTTGACATCCTTCCTATAACTAGGCGACCAAAATTGTGGAAGGACATTATTGCCATAGAGGGAGTGCAGAGAAGGTTCACCAGACTGATTCCTGGGATATCAGGACTGTCTTATGAAGAAAGACTGGATAGACTCGGTTTATACTCTCTGGAATTTAGGAGATTGAGAGGGGATCTTATAGAAACTTACAAAATTCTTAAGGGGTTGGACAGGCTAGATGCAGGAAGATTGTTCCCGATGTTGGGGAAGTCCAGGACAAGGGGTCACAGCTTAAGGATAAGGGGGAAATCCTTTAAGACCGAGATGAGAAAGACTTTTTTCACACAGAGAGTGGTGAGTCTCTGGAACTCTCTGCCACAGAGGGTAGTTGAGGCCAGTTCATTGGCTATATTTAAGAGTGAGTTGGATGTGGCCCTTGTGGCTGAGGGGATCAGAGGGTATGGAGAGAAGGCAGGTACGGGATACTGAGTTGGATGATCAGCCATGATCATATTGAATGGCGGTGCAGGCTCGAAGGGCTGAATGGCCTACTCCTGCACCTAATTTCTATGTTTCTATGTACACCATACTCCAGAATTGGTCTTACCAATGCCTTGTACAATTTTAACATTACTTCCCTACTCCTATATTCAATGCTCTGATTTATAAAGGCCAGCACACCAAAGGCTTTCTTTACCACCCTATCTACATGCGATTCCACCTTCAGGGAACTATGCACAGTTATTCCTAGATCCCTCTGTTCCACAGCATTCCTCAATTCCCTACCATTTACCATGTACGTCCTATTTTGATTTGTCCTGCCAAGATGTAGCACTTCACACTTAACAGCATTAAAACTCCATCTGCCATCTTTCAGCCCACTTTTCCAAATGGCCCAAATCTCTCTGTAGACTTTGAGAATCTACTTCATTATCCACAATACCACCTATCTTAGTATCATCTGCATACTTACTTATCCAATTTTCCACCCCATCATCCAGATCATTGATGTACATGACAAAAAACAGTGGACCCAACACAGATCCCTGAGGCACCCCACTGGTCACCGGCTTCCAACCTGACAAACAGCCATCCACCATTACTCTCTGACATCTCCCATTCAGCCACTGTTGAATCCATCTTGCTACTCCGCCATTAACACCCAAAGATTGAACCTTCTGAACCTACCTTGGGGAACCTTGTCAAAGGCCTTACTGAAATCCATATAGACAACATCCACTGCTTTACCCTCATCAATTTCCCTAGTTACCGCTTCAAAAAATTCAAGAAGGTTTGTCAAACATGACCTTCCAGGCACAAATCCATGTTGACTGTTCCTGATCAGACCCTCTTTATCCAGATGCTTATATATATTATCTCTAAGTATCCTTTCCATTAATTTGCCCACCACTGACGTCAAACTAATAGGTCTATAATTGCTAGGTTTATTCTTTGAACCCTTTAAAACAATGGAACAACATGCGCAGTACGCCAATCCTCCGGCACTATTCCCGTTTCTAATGACATTTGAAATATTTCTGTCATAGCTCCTGCTATTTCTACACTAACTTCCCTCAATGTCCTAGGGAATATCCTGTCAGGACCTGGAGACTTATCCACCTTTATATTTTTCAAAAGTGTCAGTACTTCCTCCTCTTTGAATCTCATAGTTTCCATAGCTACTCTACTTTTTTCCCTTACCTCACAGAGTTCAATATCCTTCTCCTTGGTGAATACCGAAGAAAAGAAATTGTTCAATATCTCCCCCATCTCTTTTGGCTCTGCAGATAGCTGTCCATTCTGGTTCTCTAGTGGTCCAATTTTATCCCTTGTTATCCTTTTGCTATTTAATATAGCTGTAGAAACCCTTTGGATTTACTTTCACCTTTCTTGCCAAAGCACCTCATATCTTCTTTTAGCCTTCCTAATTTCTTTCTTAAGATTCTTTTTACATTCTTTATACTCCTCTAGCACCTCATTTACTCCATGCCTCCTATAATTATTGTAGATATCTCTCTTTTTTCGAAACAAGTGTCTAATTTCCCTTGAAAACCATGGCTCTTTCCAATTTTTACTATTTCCTTTCAACCTAACAGGGACATAAAGATTCTGTACTCTTACAATTTCCCCCTTTAAATGCCCTCCATTTCTCTTCTACATCCTTCCCATGAAACAAAGTGTCCCAATTCACTCCTTTAAAATCCTCACGCATTCCCTCAAAGTTAGCCTTTCCCAATCAAAAATCTCCACTCTAGGTCCTGTTCTGACTCGCTCCATAATTATATTGAAACTAATGGTATTGTGATCACTGGTCCCGAAGTGCTCACCAACGCATTACCTCCGTCACCTGTCCTGCTCATTTCCTAACAGGAGGTCCAGCACTGCCCCTTCTCTGGTCGGTACCTCTATGTACTGCTGCAAAAAACTATCCTGCACACATTTTAACAAACTCCAAAACCATCCAGCCCATTTACAGAATGTGTTTCCCAGTCTATTTTTGGGAAATTGAAATCCCACAATCACTACCTTGTGCTTACTACTAATATCTGCTATCTCCTTACATATTTGCTCTTCCAATTCTCGCTCCCCATTTGGCAGTCTATAGTACACCCCTAAAAGTGTTGCTACACCGTTCCCACTTCTCAGTTCCACCCAAATAGCCTCCCTAGACGAACCCTCTAATCTATCCTGCCAAAGCACTGCTGTAATATCCTCTCTGACAAGCAATGCACACCTCCACCTCTGGTCCCTCCAATTCTGTCACCCGGAAGCAACAAAATCCTGGAATATTTAGTTTTCCAATCACAGCCCTCCTGCAAACCATGTTTCACTGATTGCCACACACATCACATTTCCAGGTGTCAATCCAGGCTCTAAGTTTCATCCACCTTACTTACAATGCTCCTAGCATTAAAATATGCACATTTTATAAACCCACCATCCTTTATTCTCTGTCTATTATCTTTTTCATCTTTCTCGCCTACATTTTGGGTCGAGTGCTTCCCTTCTCTGCCTCTTGCCCCACACCCTGTCCCCTAGCCCCCTCTACCCGAGTCCCTCCCCCCAGCCTTTCTAGTTTAAAGTCTCCCCAGTAGCCTTTGCAAATCTCCCTGCCAGGATATTGGTCCCCTTCGAGTTCAAGTGCAACCCGTCCTCTGCGTACAGATCATGCCTTCCCCAAAAGAGGTCCCAGTGATCAAGAAACTTGAATCGCTGCCCACTGCACCAGTCCCTCAGCCACGCATTTAGCCTCCACCTCATTTCATTCCTACTCTCACTGTCACGCGGCACAGGCAGTAATCCTGAAATCGTTACCCTTTTGGTCCGTCTCTTTAACTTTCCCCCCAACTCCCTAAATTCTCCCTTCAGGACCATCGTCACTTTTTCTGCCTATGTCATTGGTACCTATGTGTACCACAACATCAGGCTCCTCTCCCTCCCTTATCAGAATCTTTTGGACACGTTCTGACACATGCGAGATCCCCCCCCCTGGCACCAGGGAGGCAAACTACCATCCGGGTCTCCCGACTGCGTCCACAGAATCGCCTATCCGACCCCCTAACTATAGAGTCCCCTATTACAATTGCCCTCCTCTTTTTGCTACCCTTCTGAGCATCAGGGCCAGTCTCTGTGCCGGAGGCCCGGCCGCTGTTGTTGCCCCCAGCTAGGCTGTCCCCTCCAATCGTACTCAAACCCGAGTACCTATTTTCCAGTTGTACGGTCACAGGGGTACTCTCTAGCCCCTGCCTCTGCCCCTTGCCCTTCCTAACCGTGACCCACTTGTCTGCCTCCTGTGGGCTGGGAGTGACTACCTCCCTGTAGCTCCTCTCTATGACCTCCTCACTCTCCCTGACCAGACGGAGGTCGTCGAGCTGCTGCTCCAGGTTCCTAACACGATCCTTTAGGAGCCCCATCTTGACACACCTGGCGCAGATGTGTACGTCTGGAGGGCTATCAGATTCCTTGACCTCCCACATCTGACATCCAGAACAGTACACTGCCCTGGCCTTCATACAGGATACAATAGCAACACAATATAAAATCACTACAAACTGCTGGGATCTGACTGTAAATCAGCTGCTTTCCCTAGTCCACTTCCCACCAATCAGCGGCTTCCTCAAAAAAAAACCCACTTCTCCAAATGGAATGTTATGGATTTTGGTAAGCCTCTGAAAAAACAAGCCCCGCGCTTGATTTTATAGCTTACCGGTCGGGTGTCGCTCCTCCCCCTCCTCCTCTTCCAACGGCTCCTGTGGGCCTCTGAAAAAACAAGCCCCGCGCTTGATTTTATAGCTTACCGGTCGGGTGTCGCTCCTCCCCCTCCTCCTCTTCCAACGGCTCCTGTGGGCCTTTAAAATGATGAAAGGGATAGACAGAGTTGACGTGGATAAGCTTTTCCAATTGAGGGTAGGGAAGATTCAAACAAGAGGGCATGACATGAGAATTAAGGGACAGACGTTTAGGGGTAACGTGAGGGGGAACTTCTTTACTCAGAGGGTGGTGGCTGTGTGGAATGAGCTTCCGGCAGAGGTGGTGGGGGCAGGATCGATTTTAACATTTAAAAGTAAAGTGGATAGGTATATGGACGTGAAGGGAATGGAGGGGTATGGTCTGAGTGCAGGTAGATGGGACTAGGGGAAAACAAATGGTCGGCACGGACTGGAAGGGCTGAGAGGGCCTGTCTCCGTGCTGTAATTGTTATATGGTTATATGGTTATTAATTGAGGGAGCGGAGCTATTTGATTGTCTTATATCGACACAAGT
Organism: Okamejei kenojei; assembly: GCA_035221665.1. Taxonomy (NCBI): domain Eukaryota; kingdom Metazoa; phylum Chordata; class Chondrichthyes; order Rajiformes; family Rajidae; genus Okamejei; species Okamejei kenojei. The sequence continues at coordinate 18,023 of JAVHYY010000492.1, read as the reverse complement.
CAATAAAATGTTTTTTCCCACCTGTAGATGGGTCACTTGTTACAGTGCCGACAATTTTTTTTAAAAATCATTTTCACATTTAATCACATGTGTTTTTTTTTTAATTCAAGGACGATCGCAAAGGGAATCTACTAACTGAACATTGTAGGGTAAATTAACATTGTAGGGTAAAGTAGGGTCTGAAGAAGGGTCTCGACCCGAAACGTCGCCTATCTCCTTCGCTCCTTAGATGCTGCTGCACCCGCTGAGTTTCTCCAGCTTTTTGTGTAACCCATTGTAGGGTAAATGATCCCCCTATATCCAAAGACCTGAGGTGCGAATGCACCGCAAGACACATAGGTATTAAATCTATTCAAAATACATGACGATAACCAAAATAAACTGGGAGGAATCTCATTTTGTAGTTGGAACGTTAGGGGTGTTAACGAACGCATTAAAAGGGGTAAGATTCTAGCTCAGCTGAAAGCATACAACACAGATATTGCCTTTTTACAAGAGACGCATCTTAAACTTCAAGACCAAGCTAGATTGAGGGCGAACTGGATAGGACAAACTTTTCACTCGTCATATACGTCGAAATCTAGAGGAACGTCTATTATTATTCGCAAAGGCATTCCATTTAAACCCAAAAATACCTTAACAGATAAGGACGGGAGATATTTGATAGTTACCGGGACAATCCATGCTGCCCCAATTACCTTGGTAAATATATATGCGCCCAACTTTGACAACCCGCACTTTTTCAATAAAATCTTGAATATAATCGCAGAATATAACTACCAAAATGTCATAATCGGCGGAGACGTTAACTGTGTCTTAGACACTTACTTAGATAAATCCAATCAAAAACAAAGAGGTATTACGAAATCCAAAACTAGCGAACTTCTAAACACATACATAAATAACACAAACATAACAGATGTCTGGAGGATTGCAAATCCGACCGGCAGGGATTACTCATTCTATTCCATGGTACACAAGACATATTCACGAATAGATTATTTTTTGGTGGATACAAAATTAATACCCCACACTTCTAAACCAAAATACCACACAAATACGATCTCAGATCACTCCCCAATAACGTTTTTTCTAAAAATGGAAGGAATGACTAAGAACAAACCGTTTTGTAGGTACAATCCACAAATTTAAAAAAACCCGTAAGGGAGTACATATTTAAAAGAGCAAATGGACCTTTTCTTCGAAATAAACGACACAACAGACATATCACCTACATTATTATGGGAATCTTTTAAAGCAAGGCGTGATAATTTCATATCAAGCTTTTCAAAATAAGAAAAATAAGAACGAACAAAGACAACTAGAAGAACAAATTAGACAACTGGACATAGAAAACGCTAAAGACCCCAGTATGGATAAACATAATAGAATAATAATTTATTTAATTTGAATTCCAGTATTATTATCGGAGAAAATCATAAGATTATTACAATTTACAAGACAGGAACACTTTGAATTTGGGGATAAGCCCCATAAACTTCTGGCACGTCAGTTAAAAAAACGAGAAAAGGATCACACAATTTTAAATATTAAATCTGACAAAGGGGAAATATTGACCTTGCCGAATGATATTAATAAAAGATTTGCACAATTTTGCGAGAATCTGTATACATCTAAAACGATAATGGACACCAACAAAGTTACCGAGTTCTTGGATAATTGTAGCCTTCCTAAATTAGAGTTGCAGGAACAAGAGGAACTGGGAGCACAAATCTTAAATAAGGAAATAGAAGAAACAATAATCTCATTAAAAAATGGAAAAACACCAGATCCCAACGGATTTAGTAACGAATTCTATAAAAGTTTTTATGACATATTTACCCCCCGCCTACAGAAAATGTATACTTATGCCTTCAAAGCACAAATACTACCTGAAACACTAGCAGAATCCACGACCACACTAATACCTAAGAAAGATAAAGATGTGGAAGAACCTGGATCATACAGAGCTATTGCGTTGCTAAATACAGATCAAAAAATATTAGCGAAAATACTAGTTAGAAGACTAAGTAAATATGCTAGTAAATTAATACATCCGGATCAAACGGGGTTTATCCCTAAGAGACAATCATTTAATAATTTGAGACATCTGTTCAATATAATGCATTCACACCAAACTGAAGATCAAAAACTCAATCATATCGTTGGATGCAGAGAAAGCATTCGATCAGGTCAAATGGAATTATATGCTCAGGGTATTGCAAGAATTTCAACTGGGAGAGAATTTTATTCTATGGATTAAATTACTATATAATAAGCCAACGGGCAGAATATTAACGAACAATAATTTATCTACGAAATTTAATTTCTCAAGGGGAAACAGACAAGGATGTTCATTATCACCGTTGTTATTTGCCCTCATAATTGAACCCCTAGCGGAAATAATCAGAACTCATCCGAATATCCATGGATATAAAACAAAATATTCCAATAAAATATCACTATACGCTGACGACGTACTATTGTACATCACAAAACCTTATATTATTATACCAAATATTTTAAAATTAATAGAGGACTTCGGATCATTTTCAGGATATAGAATAAATTGGAATAAAAGTGAAATCATGTCAATAAAACCAAAACACTCTACACATCTTTTACAGTTTCCTTTCAAAATAGCTACAGAAAAATTTAAATACTTGGGCATCGAAATTACTAGAAGATATCAAGATATGTTTGACGAAAATTATAACCCTCTACTTAAGAAACTATGTAAATTGATAAAATTTTGGAAAACGCTTCCGATGTCCTTAATAGGCCGAATAAATGCCATAAAAATTATTTTTCTACCTGTTCCAATCTATCCCAATATATTTACCCAAAAGGTTTTTTTAAAAACTGGACTCAGATATCACAAATTTTATTTGTGATAAATCCCACTGAATACAAAGAGCTCATCTGAATACACCCAAAGTAGTAGGGGGATTAGCACTCCCCAACTTTATGTATTACTACTGGTCTGTAAATATCAGAAACATGATCCAACTGCTGGATAACTCTCCCCAACAACCGGATTGGACGATTATGGAGAGAGAGGATTGCTCTCGTTATAATATTGGAGCAATCCTTCTCTCTCCAATATCGATGAATAATAAAAATTACAAAAATAATCCAATTATATACAGTACAATCAGAATATGGAAACAAATAAAACACAATCTAAAATTAAGAAATTTATCTCTCTTAGCAGTAAATTTATCTCACCTAGCAGTAAAAACCCCTCATTTAAACCTTCAACTATAGATAAAGCATTTATACAACGGGAAAGAGCTGGAATTAAAATCTTCGGAGATGTGTATGAATCGGGAAAACTATTATCATTTAAACAAATACAACTAAGATACAATTTGGGAAACAATCAGTATTTTAAATATTTCCAAATCTGTGACTATCTGAAAAAATACGCACAAGATTATCACAATATGCCTCCAGACTTACTGGAAGAAGTAATGAATACAAAGGCAGAATCAGCAAACCTAATATCATATATATATATTATTCTAAATGCAGAAATACCAACAACAGATGGTATCAGGAGAGACTGGGAAAAATAATTAAGTATAGAAATTCCCAAAGAAAGGTGGGAAGAATATTTATTAAACGTGCATAAATGTTCAATTAATGTAAGACACACCTTAATACAATTTAAAATCTTACATAGACATAGAAACATAGAAATTAGGTGCAGGAGTAGGCCATTCAGCCCTTCGAGCCTGCACCGCCATTCAATATGATCATGGCTGATCATCCAACTCAGTATCCCGTACCTGCCTTCTCTCCATACCCTCTGATCCCCTTAGCCACACGGGCCACATCCAACTCACTCTTAAATATAGCCAATGAACTGGCCTCAACTACCCTCTGTGGCAGAGAGTTCCAGAGACTCACCACTCTCTGTGTGAAAAAAGTCTTTCTCATCTCGGTCTTAAAGGATTTCCCCCTTATCCTTAAGCTGTGACCCCTTGTCCTGGACTTCCCCAACATGGGAACAATCTTCCTGCATCTAGCCTGTCCAACCCCTTAAGAATTTTGTAAGTTTCTATAAGATCCCCTCTCAATCTCCTAAATTCCAGAGAGTATAAAACCGAGTCTATCCAGTCTTTCTTCATAAGACAGTCCTGACATCCCAGGAATCAGTCTGGTGAACCTTCTCTGCACTCCCTCTATGGCAATAATGTCCTTCCTCAGATTTGGAGACCAAAACTGTACGCAATACTCCAGGTGTGGTCTCACCAAGACCCTGTACAACTGAAGTAGAACCTCCCCTGCTCCTGTACTCAAATCCTTTTGCTATGAAAGCTAACATACCATTCGCTTTTTTTCACTGCCTGCTGCACCTGCATGCCTACTTTCAATGACTGGTGTACCATGACACCCAGGTCTCGCTGCATCTCCCCTTTTCCTAATCGGCCACCATTTAAATAATAGTCTGCTTTCCTGTTTTTTTGCCACCAAAGTGGATAACCTCACATTTATCCACATTATACTGCATCTGCCAAACATTTGCCCACTCACCCAGCCTATCCAAGTCACCTTGCAGTCTCCTAGCATCCTCCTCACAGCTAACACTGCCCCCCAGCTTAGTGTCATCCGCAAACTTGGAGATATTGCCTTCAATTCCCTCATCCAGATCATTAATATATATTGTAAATAGCTGGGGTCCCAGCACTGAGCCCTGCGGTACCCCACTAGTCACTGCCTGCCATTGTGAAAAGGACCCGTTTACTCCTACTCTTTGCTTCCTGTTTGCCAGCCAGTTCTCTATCCACATCAATACTGCACCCCTAATACCGTATGCTTTAAGTTTGTATACTAATCTCTTATGTGGGACCTTGTCAAAAGCCTTCTGGAAGTACAGATATACCACATCCACTGGTTCTCCCTTATCCACGCTACTAGTTACATCCTCGAAAAATTCCACAAGATTCGTCAGACATGATTTACCTTTCGTAAATCCATGCTGACTTTGTCCAATGATTTCACCACTTTCCAAATGTGCTGCTATCCCATCTTTAATAACTGACTCTAGCAGTTTCCCCACTACCGATGTTAGACTAACTGGTCTGTAATTCCCCTTTTTCTCTCTCCCTCCCTTCTTAAAAAGAGGGGTTACATTTGCTAACCCGCCAATCCTCAGGAACTACTCCAGAATCTAAAGAGTTTTTGAAAGATTATCACTAATGCATCCACTATTTCCTGAGCTACTTCCTTAAGTACTCTGGGATGCAGCCTATCTGGCCCTGGGGATTTATCGGCCTTTAATCTATTCAATTTACCCAACACCACTTCCCGACTGACCTGGATTTCACTCAATTCCTCCTTTGACCCACAGTCCCCTGCTATTTCGGGCAGATTATTTATGTCTTCCTTAGTGAAAGACGGAACCAAAGTAGTTATTCAATTGGTCCGCCATATCCTTGTTCCCCATGATCAACTCACCTGTTTCTGACTGCAAGGGACCTACATTTGTTTTAACTAACCTCTTTCTCTTCACATATCTATAAAAACTTTTGCAGTCAGTTTTTATGTTCCCTGCCAGTTTTCTTTCATAATCTATTTTTCCTTTCCTAATTAAGCCCTTTGTCCTCCTCTGCTGGTCTCTGAATTTCTCCCAGTCCTCTGGTATGCTGCTTTTTCTGGCTACTTTGTACGCATCATCCTTTGCTTTGATACTATCCCTGATTTCCCTTGTTATCCACGGATGCACTACCTTCCCCGATTTATTCTTTTGCCAAACTGGGATGAACAATTTTTGTAGTTCATCCATGCAGTCTTTAAATGTTTTCCATTGTATATCCACCGTCAACCCTTTTAGAATTAATTGCCAGTCAATCTTGGCCAATTCACGTCTCATACCCTCAAAGTTACCTTTCTTTAAGTTCAGAACCATTGTTTCTGAATTAACAATGTCACTCTCCATCCTAATGAAGAACTCAACCATATTATGGTCACTCTTGCCCAAGGGGGCACGTACAACAAGACGGCTAACTACCCCTTCCTCATTACTCAAAACCCAGTCTAAAATAGCCTGCTCTCTCATTGGCTCCTCTACATGTTGATTTAGATAACTATCCCGCATACATTCCAAAAAATCCTCTTCATCAGCACCCCTGCCAATTTGATTAACCCAATCTATATGTAGATTGAAGTCACCCATTATAACTGTTTTTGCCTTTGTCGCACGCATTTCTAATTTCCTGTTTGATACCATCCCCAACTTCTCTGCTACTGTTAGGTGGCCTGTACACAACACCCACCAGCGTTTTCTGCCCCTTAGTGTTTTGTAGCTCTTCCCATACCGATTCCACATCCTCCAAGCTAATGTCCTTCCTTTACATTTCGTTAATCTCCTCTCTAACCAGCAACGCTACCCCACCTCCTTTTCCTTTCTCTCTATCCCTCCTGAATATTGAATATCCCTGGATGTTCAGATCCCAGCCTACGTCACCCTGGAGCCATGTCTCCGTGATCCCAACTATATCATAATCATTAATATCTATCTGCACGTTCAACTCGTCCACCTTATTACGAATACTCCTTGCATTGAGACACAAAGCCTTCAGGCTTGTCTTTACAACGCACTTACCCCTTATACAATTTTGCTGAAAAGTGGCCCTTTTTGATTTTTGCCCTGGTTTTGTCTGCCTGCCACTTTTACTTTTCACCTTGCTACCTATTGCTTCTACCCTCATTTTACACCCACCTGCCTCTCTGCTCTTGTACCCATCCCCCTGCCACATTAGTTTAAATCCTCCCCGACAGCACTAGCAAACACTCCCCCAAGAACATTGGTTCCATTCCATTCCAGGTGCAAACCGTCCTGTTTGTACCGGTCCCACCTCCCCCAGAACTGGTCCCAGTGCCCTAAAAATTTGAATCCCTCCCCCTTGCACCACTTTTCAAGCCACGTATTCATTTGCAATATCCTCCTATTTCTACTCTGACTGGCCCGTGGTACTGGTAGTAATCCGGAGATTACTACCTTTGAGGTCCTACTTTTAAGTTTATCTCCTAGCTCCCTAAATTCACCTTGTAGGACCTCACCCCTTTTTAACCTATATCGTTGGTGCCAACATGTACCTACGACAACTGGCTGTTCACCCTCCCCCTCCAGAATGTTCTGCAGCCGTTCAGTGACATCCCTGACCTTTGCACCAGGGAGGCAACATACCATCCTGGAGTCTCGTTTGCGGCCGCAGAAACGCCTATCTATTTCCCCTGACAATTGAATCCCCTATTACTATTGCCCTTCCCCTCTTTTTTCCCCCCTCATGTGCTGCAGAGCCACCCATGGTGCCATGAACTTGGCTGCTGCTGCATTCCCCTGATGAGCCATCTCCCTCAACAGTATCCAAAATGGTATACCTGTTTAGGAGGGAGATGACCGCAGGGGACTCCTGCACTACCTGCCTACTGCTTTGCTGGCTATTGGCCACCCGTTCCCTTTTTGTCCTCTTACCTTTTGCCTGCGGTGTAACCAACTCACTATACGTGCTATCCACGACTTTCTCCGCATCGTGGATGCTCCAGTATGAATCCAGCCGCAGTTCCAATCGTTCAATGCGGTCTGCCAGGAGCTGCAGCTGGACACACTTCCCGCAAACGTAGTCACCAGGACACCGACCATCTCCCTGATCTCCCACATGTTGCAGGCTGAACAAACCACGGGGCCAATCTCTACTGCCATATCTTACTCCCAAATTACTCTGTATTAAATATTAAAAAAACACAAAAACTTATCCTTTAAAACTTTTACTACTAAATACTGAATCCCTAACTCCCAGGTCCCTAACTCCCAGAGTCCCTAACTCCCAGAATCCCTAACTCCCAGAATCCCTAACTCCCAGAAGGCAGAAATGTAAAATTGTAAACCCGGGGTTGCACCCAATCAGCTGCTTCCTCGGGTCCTCTCCACCAATCAGCGGCTTCCTCAAAAAAAAACCACTTCTCCAAATGGAATGTTATGGATTTGGGTAAGCCTCTGAAAAACAAGCCCCGCGCTAGATTTTAAAGCTTACCGGTCGGGTGTCGCTCCTCCCCCTCCTCCTCTTCCAACGGCTCCTGTGGGCCTCTGAAAAACAAGCCCCGCGCTAGATTTTAAAGCTTACCGGTCGGGTGTCGCTCCTCCCCCTCCTCCTCTTCCAACGGCTCCTGTGGGCCTCTGAAAAAACAAGCCCCGCGCTAGATTTTAAAGCTTACCGGTCGGGTGTCGCTCCTCCCCCTCCTCCTCTTCCAACGGCTCCTGTGGGCCTCTGAAAAAACAAGCCCCGCGCTAGATTTTATAGCTTACCGGTCGGGTGTCGCTCCTCCCCCTCCCCCTCTTCCAACGGCTCCTGTGGGCCTCTCTTACACAGATTATACTATTCAAAAACTAAAATAAGTAAACTTTTTCCCAACGTCTCACCTATATGTGATAAATGTCAATGACAAGAAGCTAATATAGCACACTCATTTGTCTTTTGTACAAAAATTCAAACATTTTGGACTGAAATTTTTGAAATTTTCACAAAAATATTTAAAATAAAACTGACCCCGGAAGCAGACTGGATAATCTTCGGGATATCGGAAGATTGCCCCGAATTAAATGTGTTTCAAAAGACTCTATTTGAATATGGCTTAATAACTGGAAAAAACCTAATCTTAAAATTCTGGAAAAATTCTCCGGTGCCAACAGTCAATATGTGGATTTCAACTATGTTCGAAACACTACACTTGGAAGATATGAGACTCCGACTAGCAGGAAAATCAGACTGTTTCTATAAGACGTGGTCTGCATTTATAAATCTATTACAAGGATAAGGTGCAAGAATACCTCATAAAAGTACCGGTGTCGGGTCTTGGTAAAGGGGGAAGAAAAATTGTTGAGTTGGTAGATTCCTTTTGCGAGATGTTTATAATGAAGTAACTGGCTTTTCTTTTTTCTCTCTCTATTTTTCCCTTTTTCTTTTTTTTTCCTCTCCAGGGTCTATCTCTTAATTCCCGTTTCTAACTCTTCAAGGGTTTCCTTTCCCTCTGTCACGCTTTTGCACTTTCACATCTCTTTTTCACTTTTCTACTTTCTTTGCTGCTATTTTTCTCTTTATTCCCTCTTTTCTAAAGCCTTAAAATAAAAAAATTAAGGGGTACAATGACTGTAATACAATACAAGGGATGTACACTGATGTAACTTACAGTACTGCTAATAAACAAAGATATATAAAAAAAAGGCCAACATACCATTCGCTTTCTTCACTGCCTGCTGTACCTGCATGCTTACTTTCATGGACTGATGAACAAGGACCCCCAGATCCCCTTGTACTTCCCCTTTCCCCAACTTGACGCCATTTAGATACTAATCTGCCTTCTTGTTTTTGCTACCAAAGTGGATGACCTCACATTTATCCACATTAAACTTCATCTGCCATGCATCTACCCACTGCTCCAACCTGTCCAAGTCACCCTGCATTCTCATAGCATCCTCCTCACAGTTCACACTGCCATCCAGCTTTGTGTCATCTGCAAATTTGCTAATGTTACTTTGAATCCCTTCCTCCCAATCAATGATGTAAATTGTAAATAGCTGCGGTCCCAGCACCGACCCTTGCGGTACCCCACTAGTCACTGGATCATGTCCGCGCGGGGGGGGGGGGGGGGGGTGAAGCTGTACATAGTGCCGTCTGTAGCGGCCGTTTCCAGGCCCCGATCACGGGAGAAAAACGGACAAATATTAATTGCACTTTATAGGCTTCCATTGGAGTGAGAAATGGTCAGAAATGGCTGATGTTAATGTAGAAATGAATTGGTGTATGTGAACTTGAACTTGAACTCATTTATCTATGGTATTAACAGTGTTATTCTCATTAACAAGAGGTTGACATTTTATGAATTGAAGTCCATGCAGACTTAATGACTATGATATGTTTTTTTTGTAGCCTCTGCCTGACCCTCCACTTGAACTTGAACTAACATCAATGGACTTATCAAAACTTATCAAAAGACTTGGAATCTGATGAAAAATATCCAGATGAAGATCAGATGTAACGTAAACAAATAAATTGGGGAAATAAATGATTACATAAAGTTTTATTTTAGTGTCGATCGTTTCACTATTTCACTGTTTATTTGGTCAAATTATTTAAACAATGAGTGAATTACTTATGATAATGGCGTGCTGGTGAATGACAGTGCGACAGTCCTGCAACAGTGCGACATCCATCCGTACGCACACTTCCATGCCTGCACACACACACACACACACACACACATCCATCCGCATGCAAACATACATGTACACATCCATGCACACACATCCATCCACCCACACATACATACACACTTACATCCACAGATACACATTTGACAGGTGTACACAGACACACACACAAACTACAGATACTCAAACAATGCAACACTTTTAGGGTTATTTTAGGTTAAAGGTAATAGCCCTCATTTGCAAAGGCACCATAACAAAAATATAGTCTCTAACATAAATATAGGCTCATTGTAGCTTAAAATGAATACTCATCGAGTAAACATCGGAGCATTCGATTTTTGGTCAGGATGTGACATTTACATCAGAAAACATCAGGTCTCTTACAGGTCTGTCACCCAGCCTGGCCGTGCCCCATTCCCACTATGGCCGTTACCCCCATTCTCCCCACTATGGCAATCAGTGGGGTTCAGTAAAAGGGGGAACACAGAGGATCTGTCCTGACCCTTTAATTAGGCAGGTTCATGAGCCCTTAAAACCTGGGACCTCTGCTGCAGTCTCATTACATTTCCTATTAAAGCGACTGGAAGATGCCTTGCAGGACTGTCCCCCAGCCTGGCACTGCCCCAGTCCCACTATGGCCGTGACCCCCACTCTGCACACTGGCAGTCAGTGGGGTTCAGTGAAGGGAGGAACCCACAAGAACTGCCCTCACCCATTAATTAGGCTGGTTCAGGAGCAGGACCTCTGCGATAGTGTAATTAAAAAAACACAATTATATTCATCATATTATTTTTATATAACATAATTATACTTAATTATATATGATTAGTCATATTTACAAGTCATATATACATATATATATATATATATATATATACATACATACATACATACATAGTTTAACTGGACTACAACACGGAAATAGGCTGCCCATGGTGTAATATGGTCATTGGCCACTAGATGGCGCTTAATTTCCCGATCTCATTTTCTAATTAGTTTAATTAATTAATGTGCAACTTTTGGCAGTGACGAGTTATGACTTCCTTCTCAATTATATTTCATCTAAATCTGTGGAAAATCTCATGTAGTTCTGTGACCTGGGTCACGAAAACTGATTTCTAGACACATTTTTGATGCTCGGCCCACAGCCTAAGAGGGCTGGAGTAACTAGGCGGATCAGGCAGCATCTGTAGATAATATAGATAGGTGACGTTTCACAGAGTGCTGGAGTAACTCAGCGGGTCAGGCAGCATCTGAGGAAAACATGGATAGGTGACATTCCGGTCGGGACCCTTCTTCAGACTGACATGATGTTAACAGATGAGGGGGTGATCGGCAGGTGAGTGGAGCAGGTGTCAGAGGCGAGAAAACGATGTGAGATAAGCAGAGAGGAATGTATATGTGCAGCTTTAAGGGACATTGGTCAGGTAGCATTTGGAGTATTCTATACAGTTCTGGTCACTCCATTACAGGACTGATATGGAGGCTTTCAGGAAGGTGCAGAGATGATGTAACCAGAATGGTTTAAAAACAAGGAACTGCAGTTGCTGGTTTTGAAAAAAGGACACAAAATGCTGGAGTAACTCAGCGGTACAGGCAACATCTTGTGAGAGAAGGAAAGGGTGACGTTTTGGGTCAAGACTGAAGAGGGTCTCGACCTGAAACGTTACCCATTCCTTCCAGCATTTTGTGTCTATCCAGGTCGCAGTGTGTGACATGGATAGACAGTGTGCCAGCCAGCCTAAACAGTGCCTATCCATGTCGCAGTGTGCCAGCAGGCTGGAGGCGCAGGCAAAGGTCTTGCCACAAAGCGGGCAGGTAAAGGGGCGCTGGCTGATGTGGACTCGCTGGTGCTCCAGCAGGTGGTCAAGGCACATGAAGCCCTTATCACAGGACGGGCAGGGGATGGGACACTCACCGCTATGGGCACACCGGTGCTGCCACAGGCTGGACATGTGGGTGAAACCCTTGCCACACTCAGCGCACTCAATGGGTCTCTCTCTGGTGTGTATCCGCTGGTGCTCCCGCAACCCCCGTGCGCTCTTGAAACTCTTGCTGCAATGGGAGCAGCCGCTCACCAGCGTGAGCCCGCCGGTGATGCTCCAACCCCCGCGAGCTGTCAAACGGCTCACTGCAGGACTGGCAGTCGAAGGACTGGCTGGTGAGACAGGACATGGGAGGCCATGTCAGAGCGCTCTCCACACACTGGGCTGGGGAAGGAACGGTCGCTGTCATGCACCTGCTGGTGGTACAGCAGCCTAGTGGAGCAGGTGAAGCCCTTGCCACACTGGGCGCAGGTGAAGGGGCGCTCGGCGGAGTGGATGCGCTGGTGCTCCAGCAGGTTGTTGGACTGGGTGAAACCCTTGCCGCAGTCGCTGCAGATGTAGGGCCGCTCCCCGGTGTGCAGGCGCCTGTGCACCTTCAGGTCCTTTGACAACTTGAAGCCTTTGCTGCATTCGTTGCAGTTAAAGGGCCGCTCACCGCTGTGCACCCGCCGGTGCTCCCACAGCCCCCACAACCGGGCAAAGCTCTTGCCGCAGGTGGAGCAGCCATAGGGCTTATCGCCCGTGTGCACCCGCCGGTGCACCTGCAGCCCCGACGAATCGGTAAAGCTCTTGCCGCAGGTGGAGCAGCCATAGGGCTTCTCGCCCGTGTGCACACGCTGGTGCCCCTGCAGTCCCGACAACTGGGTAAAGCTCTTGCCGCAGGTGGAGCAACCATATGGCTTCTCACCCGTGTGCATGCGCTGGTGCATCTTCAGTTCCCGCTCCGTCTTGAAGCTCTTGCCGCAGACGGAGCAGTCAAATGGCCGTTCACCCTTGTGCACCCGCCGGTGCCCTTGCAGCCCCGACGACTGGGTAAAGCTCTTGCTGCAGGTGGAGCAACCATAGGGCTTCTCGCCCGTGTGCACGCGCTGTTGCATCTTCAGTTCCTGCGCTGTCTTGAAGCTCTTGCCGCAGTCGGAGCATTCAAAGGGGCGTTCGCCCGTGTGCACCCGCCGGTGCCACTGCAGCCCCGACAACAGGGTAAAGCTCTTGCCACAATCGGAGCAATCAAAGGGACGTTCTCCCGTGTGCATGCGCTGGTGGATCTCCAGCTGGCTCGGGTACTGCCAGGCCTTGCCACACATGTCGCACTCATAACACTTCTCCTTGTTGTGCCCCGTCATGGGGTCCTCCACTGAAGCTCAGCCAATCAAAGCTCAGCCCACACACTGAGCAGATGAGGGGGCTCACCGGCACCCTGGCCGCCCTCAATGGCCGCTCACGTCCCCTTCTCTCCGTCAACAGCAACGGCTCCAAAACCCTGCAGGAGGGGAACACAGAGGGTCAACAAGCTGGCAAACAGGACATTACTAACACGTGAACATTACTGGTGCTTGAAGGGGGGGGAAGGGAAGGTGAATGGGGGAGAAACGAGGGGGAAGGAGGGGAGAGGTGGTGAGGAGGCAAGGGGCAGGGGGAAGTGGGGAAGGGGGATGAGGACTGTGGAAGTGATGGGAGGGAGAAGGGAGATGGGTTATGAGGGGCGAGCGGGGGCGAAGAGGGTGTTGAGTGAGGGGGAGGGGGAGAATAGAGGGAGCGCAGAGTCACATGGGGGGCAGCATGGACCATGGGAAGAAGGTCACACAGCGGGACGGGCACCCTCTGTGGAGAGAGGGAATGCGTGACGTTTCGGGTCGAGACCCTTCTTCAGTCTGATGGGAAGTACAGAGATAAGGAAGTGTAAGGCGTGTAAACAGGCCAAAGGGAATGAGTTCAAGGAAAATGTAGATCATTGTTAGTTGGGAGAAGGTAACAGGTAATAGGTGCAGGAGTAGGCCATTCAGCCCTTCGAGCCACCACCGTCATTCAATATGATTATGGCTGATCATCCAGAATCTAAATACCTCATTCCTGCTTTTTCCCCTTATCCCTTGATTCCGTTAGCCTTAGAGCTAAATCTAACTTGAAAATCTAGTCTTGAAAATATCCAGTGAATAAGCGAGTTCAGTATTCTGACTGCGCATGCCCAGGTCATAGGTCACTCGCTATAAGCATTCTCGGCAGCTGTGTTGCTATGTGGGTGCAGGTCTGCGTTTCGCCCGTGGTTGGGCCTGGGTCTCCGGCACTGTGGGCGCTGTTGAGTTGCTGCTGGGCCGTCCCCGTTGGCGCTTCTTCTCCGCGCTGGCTGTGGGCCGGGGGCCGCCTCAGACATCTCTGGCCGCCCCCCGGGTGTGGATGGGACACTCAGGGGGACGGGAACGGTCCATTGATGGTTCAGCAGCCCCTGCGGTGCCGGGGACCCGTGTTTGATCCTGGCTGCGGATGAGGCACGGGTCTGTGTGCGCGCAGCAGCACAGCTGCCGACAATGTCTCTCCGTGTCACCCACTCGCATCTGCACCCCCCCCCTCTCTCTCTCTCTCTCTGTTATAAGAATGCTTATTGAAAGAGGATCTGGCAGAGCAATTCTGTTCCGAAAGTCGTTAACAAATTTTAGGTATGTACTTTTGTAGCAAACTTAACTACCTATGCATTTACTTTTAATTTCTATTGCACTTGAGAATTTTTTTGGTCATCATTTAGCCATTTAGTTCATACCTGTGGTCTTAGTTTAATACATTTTGGAGTAATGCTTTTATAATTTTTATTTAATTCAATGGAATTTTAATTTTGTCATGGTCCTTCCTGTAATTTTTTTAGCATAATGAATTATATTTGTTCAAGAACAGTAAAAAAAACACAATAGCAGAGTTAAACCATTAGACTTAAAACTTTAAAGACATGGGTTTAAAAGGAGCCTGATGATTCATGTAGTTCTTATGACATAACTCTTGTGTAATGTCATTCATAGTAGATTAGGATTATTATACCTAGGAGTCGGAGTCGGAGTCGGATACACAAGAAATCAAGAAGGAGTCGGCTGTTATGGTTACGACTCCACTGCTCTGCTCTGAAGTTACGCTGCAGAATGCTTTTCCTCTTCTTCCCGACGTCATTTGTGCCGCTATGCACTACCACTTCCGGCTGCTCACCTTCACCCTTGAGGATGCTCTGCAATCAGTCCATGACATCCGGGATCCAGGCACCAGGGAGGCAACACACCATCCTTGAATCCCGCCTGTTGCCGCAGAAACCCCATCTATACCTCTCTCGATGGGATCTCTGCCTGCCCAAAGGGCCAGTTTCCATGGAGTATCCCTAAAATCTAAACAATACCCGGTGACTTGGCCTCCACCATCATCTGTGGCAAAGAATTCCACAGATTCACCATCCTCCGATTAAATAAATTCCTCCAAATCTCCTTTCTAAAAGGCATGAGTGGGAAAGGCAGAGAGGGTGGGGGGCCAGACGCTGGCACGTGGGACTAGCTTCGATAAGCATGTCTGTGTGTTTCTGTGCTGTGGGACTGACGGGGCTGAACAGGGTAGAAGTTTGATGCTTCAGGAGAACTGTGTTCCAGATACTTCATTATTTGTTGTTCGGGCACATCGACTGGGAGGCGTTTAAATCGCCGTTCCACGCAGACAGGCACCAGAGCAAACAGTGTACATAAGTTGATGGCCAACACAATAAATGCAATATCCAGTGCAGAACAGTACAAGATTGTCTTGCAGAAAGCCCGGGGTAGCACGGACGAGGGGGGCCAAAGGGCCTGCCTCCAGCAGGGGCGGACCACAATTGCTGTACATGTGGAGTTGAATTTTTTTTAAAATCGCCCTGATTTGAGTGGTTTTTAATTTTTCATAATTATCATAAAAAAAATAATAAAATCGCAAACCATACGTGGGTTTTGAATTACATTTGACTCAGATGCAAGCCAAGGAATTGCATCTATTGTTAGCTATAATTGGGATAATCAGCTCCAGCAAATGACAATAATTTGAAAAGAGGAGTTGGTGTTTGTTTTTTTGTTGTTTATTTTGTGTGTTTGTTTTGTTTATGTTTTTTTTGTGTTTTGTTGTTTGTTTATTTGTTTTTGTTGTTTGTTTTTTTTGTTTATTTTTTTGTTTTTTGTTTTTGTTGTTTTTTTTGTTTAAGCTGTCAGGATATTTTAATTATTTGCCAAAAATATACATCTCACCAGCACAATGATGGAAAATTTATACTTTTCCACACACCACTTGTAAGTCTGGAGATTTTTTTAATAATAAAGTTCGCTCAGAAAGCGTTTTCTATTGCTTGGTAAAAACACACTTCAGAACCATGGGCGATTTTAAAACGTTACAGCAGATTTATATTCTGAAACTTTTTTGATACAAATTAATCAAGAAATAACACAAAATAATGCCTTACTGGTTGATGAAAGCAAGTGAGCAAACGCGATAATCCCAATATTTCAATCTTGACATCTGCACAGCAATTTCCGCCAACCCTTAGCTGTTGTTGTTCCCCTTCAGCCAGGCTGCTCTCTACCATTCATTTCTCCTCAATTTTGGAATTCATGAAGTAGGATAATTGTCTCTCCCGCTTACCGATTTCCACAATTATTTACAGCGCAATGAAGTGACCATTTCCGCGGTTTTTTTTAAACGGTTAAAAAGTACGCGTTTCGTGTTTTACAGTATATGCCGGATGCTGCCATGTACTCCCCATGATTTGGAGCTGCTCCGTGCGGCACGCCTTTTTCCCAATGACTTATGTTGCAACCCCTCCCTAAGACAATAGGTTGCAGGAGTAGGGCAATACGGTCCTTTGTTGCCAGCAGCCATTCACTGTGATCACGGTGATTACCACAACAGTATCCGTTCCTGACTTCTCCCATATCCCTTGGACTCTGCTATCTTAAGAGACTATCTAACTTACAGGCACGTATGAAGCTTTTAAAAAGGGGGGTGGCATGACAGGATTCAAAAATGTTTGTGAAATAATCCAACACCTGCAAGCACCCAGGGTGAAAAGGTAACCACAGCCAAGCAGCATATCAGGGTGCATAGTTACCACGCTGCAGCATCCCAGGTTGCACAAAGTAACAGCCAGCAGCGCACGTGAAGCAGCACCAGGTCGCCCCAAGGAGACGCTCAAGCAGCAGGGTTGGTGAAGGCGGATTATGGCGCTCCACTCTGACTCAGTTGCGATTCTCCGAGCCTGCTCGGGCTTGGACAGTTTCTCTCGAGCATCTGCAAGACCTCGAGTGCGGTGATCTAGAACCTGGTCAGGGAGTGGTTTGCGACGCCGCAGCCTCTTCGAAAGCCTTGCCTCATGTTTCGCAGCCTGATGAAAGGCCTGTACCACTTGGGTGGTAATTTTCAGCATCTGATGCATGATGACGCATGTAGTGACGCGCGGTGATCCCTCTAATATTTTGAATGTTAAAATCCAGGGGCAAACAACTGGGTGTCTATCATGTTTTACCGTGCATAATGTCACACGTGACGTATGTGTTCAGGGGTGATGACCGGTTTAGGTTAAGGGTTTGGGTATAAGGACCACAATGGGCTGTAAAATATTTTCTTTAATGCATGGATTTGCAACTTTACAAAAAAATATATTTAAAATTAATTACAATAAAATCTATTGTGCAAATGATAACTGTCTGTCAGTTTTATTACAGATGTATTGGTCCGCTTCAAGATCCTATCCCATCTCTATCTTTTCACTGGGATGGGATTCAGGTGTGTTGACTGAACTCCCCTTCTCCCCACCACACCCATTCACTTATACAATTTATTTCTTTTGGGGGGGGGGGAGGGGGAGGGTGGCTGGGAGAATCAGTGAGGGGAAGTGATAGAGGGCGGGGGGGGGGGGGGGTGGTTTGAGAGGCAACTGGTGCGGAATGGATAGATTGAGGCAGGGGAATTGTGAGTATTGGTTGGAGTCGGTAAAT
>JAVHYY010000491.1:0-52261 GCA_035221665.1 Okamejei kenojei | reverse complement strand
GAAAGCTTAGAGCTGGAGATGGAGCTGGAGATGATGGAAACTAGACCTGGACAACGAGCTGGAATTGGAGCGAAAGCTAAGCTGAGAGGTGCTGGAGATGGAGCGAAAGCTAGAGCTGGAGAAGGAGTTGGAGATGGCGCTGTAGATGAGCAAAAGCTTTAGTTGAGTTGGGAGCTGGATGGTCTAAAGCTAGAGCGGAATGGAGCGACAACTAGAGCTGGAGATGAGCCTGTAGATAGAAAAAAGCGAGACCTAGCGATGGAGCTGATATGGACTAAAGCTAGACCTGGAGATGCAGCTGGAGATGGAGCAATAGCTGGAGATGGAGATGGAGCTGGAGATGACCGAGGATCTAGACCTGGAGATGGAGCTGGAGATGGACTAAACTAGAGCTCGAGAATTGGAGCTGAGATGGAGCGAAAGCTAGAGCTGAGCTGGAGCTGGAGATGGTGCAAAAAGCTCGACCTGGCATGGAGCTGAGATGGGTCAAAAGCGAGACCTTGCGATGGGGCTGGAGATGCAGCAAAAGCGAACCTAGCGATGGAGCTAGAGAGGAGGCTAAAGCTAACCTGATGCACGCAGGAGATGGAGCACTCGCAAGAGATGAGATGGAGCGGAGATGGAGCAAAAGCTAGACTTGGGACTGGCCGGAGAATGGAGCAAAAGCTATAGCTGTAGATGTATCTGGAAGCGAAAGCCCAACTGGAGATGGAGATGGAGATGGAGCGAAGCTAGAGCTGGAGATGGAGCTGGAGATGGATGGAAACTAGACCTGGACATCGAGTTGGAATTGGAGCGAAAGCTAGAGCTGGAGATGGTGCTGGAGATGGAGCGAAAGCTAGAGCGGAGATGGAGCTGGAGATGGACTAAAGCTTTAGTTGGAGAGGAGCAGGAGATGGGGCGAAAGCTAGAGCTGGAGATGGAGCGAAAGCTGGAGATGGAGCTGGAGATGGAGCTGGAGATAGAGAAAAAGCGAGACCTAGCGATGGGCGCTGGAGATGGAGCTACAGCAGACCTGGAGATTCAGCTGGAGATGGAGCAATAGCTGGAATGGAGATGGAGCTGGAGATGTAGCGAGATCTAGACCTGGAGATGGACTGGCTATGGAGCGAGAACTATAACCGGTAGATGGAGCGAGAAGGATCGAGAATATACCGGGAGATGGAGCTGGAGAAAGGAGCGAGAGTTAGAACCGGGAGATAGACGAGGCTGGAGATGAGCAAAAGCTAGACATGGAATGGACCTGGAGATGGAGCAAAAGCTAGACCGGGAGATGAAGCTGGAGATGGAGCAATAGCTAAGATGGAGATGGAGCTGGAGAAGGAGCGAGAGCTGACCTGGAGATGAGCCTGGAAGATGGAGCGAGAGATAGACCGGGAGATGGAGGCTGGAGATGGAGCGAGAGCTAGATCTGGAGATGGAGGCGAGATGGAGCGAGATCTAGACCTGGAGATTGGAGCTGGAGATTGGAGCTAAAGCTTTATTGGAGCTGGAGATGGGGCGAAAGCTAGAGCTGGAGATGGAGCGAAAGCTAGAGCTGGAGATGGAGCTGGAGTAAAGAAAAGCGAAGACCTGGCGATGGAGCTGGAGATGGAGCTAAACAGACCTGGAGATGCAGCTGGAGATGGAGCAATAGCTGGAGATGGAGATGGACTGGAGATGGAGCGTATCTAACCTGGATATGGAGCTGGAGATGGAGCAGAGCTAAGAACCGGGAGATGGGAGCTGGAGTAAGGATCGAGGAGATAGACCGGGATATGGAGCTGAGAAGGAGCGGAGTTAGACTGGAGATGGAGCCTGGAAGGAGCAAAAGCTAGACATGGGAATGCAGCTGGAGAATGGACAATAGCTAGAGATGAGATGGATCAGATATGGAGCGAGATCTAGACCTGAGATGGAGCTGAGAGTAGACGAGAGCTAGACCGGGAATGGAGCTGGAGAAGGAGCGAGAGATAGATTCGGGAGATGGAGCTTGAGATGGAGCAAACGCTAGACCTGGAGATGCAGCGGAGATGGAACAATAGCAGACCTGGAGCTGGAGCAAGGAATTGAGCGGAGAGCTAGACCTGGAGATGGAGCTGGAGAGGGAGCGAGAGATGACCGGAGAATGGAGCTGGAGATGCGCGAGAGCTAGATCTGGAGAGAGCTGGAGATAGAGCGAGATCTAGACCTGGAGATGGAGCTGGAGATGGAGCGAGAGCTAGAGCGGAGCTGGAGCTGGAGATGAAGCAAAAGCTCGACCTGACGATGGAGCTGGAGATGGGGTCAAAAAGCGAGACCTGGCGATGGGGCTGGAGATGCAGCAAATCGAGACCCTAGCGATGGACTAGAGATGGAGCTAAAGCTAGACCTGGGATGCAGCTGGAGATGGAGCAATAGCTAGAAGATGAGATGGAGCTGGAGATTGAGCAAAAGCTAGACTTGGAGACGGAAGCTGGAGATGGAGCAAAAGCTAGAGCATGTAGATGGAGCTGGAGCGTAGCCCGAATCTGGATATGGAGATGGAGAAGGGAGCGAAAGCTAGAAGCTGGAGATGGAGCTGGAGATGGGATGAAACTAGAACCTGGACAATCGAGTTGGAATTGGAACGAAGCTAGAGCTGGAGATGGAGCTGGAATGGAGCGGAAAGCTAGCAGCTGGAGATGATCTGGAGAGGAGCTAAAGCTTTAGGTTGGAGTATGGAGCTGGAGATGGGGCGAAAGCTGAGCTGGAGATGAGCAAAGCTGAGATGTGAGCTGGAGATGACTGGAAGATAGAGAAAAAAGCGAGACCCTAGGCGATGGAGCGGAGATGGAGCAAAATCTAGACCTGAGATGCAGCTGGAGATGGAGCAATAGCCTGGAGAGGAGATGGAGCTGGAGAGGTGCGAGATCTAACCTGGAGATTGGAGCTGTAGATGGAGCGAGAACTAGAACGGGAGATGGAGCTGGAGAAGGAATCGAGAGATAGACCGGGGGGAAGGATGGAGCTGGAGAAGGAGCGCGAGTTAGAACCGGGGAGAATGGAGCTGGTGATGGAGCAAAATCTAGCATGGAGATGGAGCTGGAGATGGAGCAAAAGCTAGACCGGGAGATAAGCTGGGAGATGGAGCATTAAGCTTAGAATGGAGATGGAGCTGGAGATGAGCGAGAGCTAGACCTGGAGATGGAGCTGGAGATGGAGCGAGAGATAGCCCGGTAGATGGAGCTGGAGAATGGACGAGAGCTAGAACTGGAGATGGATCGGAGATGGAGCGGATCTGACCTGAGATGGAGCGGAGATGAGCTAAAGCTTTTAGTGGAGTTGGGAGCTGGAGATGGGGCGAAAGCTAGAGCTGGAGATGAGCGAAAAGCTAGAGCTCGAGATGGAGCTGGAATAGAGAAAAAGCGAACCTGGCGATGGAGCTGGAGATGGATGGCCTAAAGCTAGACCTGGAGATGCAGCTGGAGATGGAGCAATAGCTGGAGATGGAGATGGAGCTGGAGATGGAGCGAGATCTAGACCTGGAGATGGAGCTGGAGATTGACGGCGAGAGCTAGACCGGAGATGGAGCCTGGAGAAGATCGAGAGATAGACCGGGAGATGGAGCTGGAGAAGGAGCGAGAGTTAGACTGGGAGATGGAGCTGGAGATGGAGCAAAAGCTAGACATGGGATGCAGCTGGAGATGGAGCAATAGCTAGAGATGGAGATGGAGCTGGATATGGAGCGAGATCTAGACCTGGAGATGGAGCTGGAGATGTAGCGAGAGCTAGACCGGGAGATGGAGCTGGAGAAGGAGCGAGAGATAGACCGGGAGATGGAGCTGGAGATGGAGCAAACGCTAGACTGGAGATGCAGCCTGGAGATGGAACAATACTAGACCGGAGAGTAGCAGGAGATGGAGCGAGAGCTAGACCTGGAGATGGGAGCTGGAGATGGAGCGAGAGATAGACCGGGAGATGGAGCTGGAGATGGCGCGAAGCTAGATCTGGAGAAGAGCTGGAGATATAGCGAGATCTAGAACCTGAGATGGAGGCCTGGAGAAGGAGCGAGAGCAGACCGGGAAGATGGAGCTGGAGACGGAGCGAGAGATAGACCGGGTAGTGGAGCTGGAGATTAGCGAGATATAGAGCTGGAGATGGAGCTGGAGATGGAACGCGAACTAGACCTGGAGAGGGAGTCTGGAGAGGAGGCGAGAAACTAGACCTGGAGATTGACTGGAGATTGAGCCTAGAAAGCGAGTCCTGCGATGGAGCTGAGATGGAGCAAAAGCAGACCTAGCGATGGAGCATGGAGTTGAGCTACAGCTAGATTCTGGAGATGGAGCAAAAGCGCAAGCCTGGCGATGGGCGCTGGAGATGGGAGCCAAAGCAAGACCTGGCATGGAGCTGGAGATGGAGCCAAATGGTAGACCTGGCGATGGAGCTTGGAGATGGAGCCACAGATAGACCTGGAGATGGAGCTGGAGATGGAGCGTAAAGCTAGAGCTGGAGATGGAGCTGGAGATGGAGCAAAAGCTAGACTTGGAGATGAGCTGGAGATGGAGCAAAAAGCTAGAGCTGTAGATGAGCTGGAGCGAAAGCCCGATCTGGAGATGGAGATGGAGATTGAGCGAAAGCTAGAGCTGGAGATGGAGCTGGAGATGGAAGGAAACTAGACCTGGACAACGAGCTGGAAATGGAAGCGAAAGCTAGAGCTGGAGATGTTTGCTGAGATGGAGCGAAAGCTAGAGCTGGCGATTGGAGCCAGGATAAGGAGCTAAAGCTTAGTGTTGGTTTGGAGCTGGAGATGGGGCGAAGCTAGAGCTGAGATGGAGCGAAAGCTAGAGTTGGAGATGGAGCTGGAGATGAGCAAAAGCATAGACTTGGGAGAGGGAGCTGAGAAGGACAAAAGCTAGAGCTGTAGAATGGAGCTGGAGCGAAGCCCGATCGGAGATGGAATGGAAGGAGCGAAAGCTAGAGCTGGAGATGGAGCTGGAAATGGATGGAAACCTAGGACCTGGACAACGGCTGGAATTGGAGCGAAAGCTAAGCTGGGAAGATGGTGCTGGGATGGAGCAAAGCTAGAGCTGGAGTGGAGCTGGAGAAGGAGCTACAAAGCTTTTGTTTGCGGAGTTGGAGCTGGAGAATGGGACGAAAAGGCTAAGCTGGAGATGGACGAAAAGCTAGAGCGGAAGATGGGAGCTGGAGATAGAGAAAAAGCGAGACCTAGCGATGGAGCTGGAGAATGGAGCTAAAGCAAGAACCTGGGATGCAGCTGGAGATGAGCAATAGCTGGAGATGAGAAGGAGCTGGAGAGGAGCGAGATCTAGACCTGGAGATGGAGCTGGAGAGGAACAGAGCTAGACCGGGAGATGGTCTGGAGAAGATCGAGAAGAGAACCGTGAGATGGAGCTGGAGAAGGAGGAGGAGAGTTAGACCGGAGATGGAGCTGGAGAATGGAGCAAAAAGCTAGACATTGGAGATGGAGCTGGAGAAAGGAGCAAAAGCTAGACCTGGAGATGAAGCAGGATATGGAGAGCAATAGTTAAGGAAAGATGGAGATGGAGCGGGCGATGGACGAGAGCTAGAACCTGGAGATGGAGCTGGAGATGGATCGGAGATAGACCGGGAGATGGAGCTGGAGATTACCGCGAGCGAGAGCTAGATCGGAGTTGGAGCTGGAGATGGAGCGAATCAGACCTGGAGATGGAGCTGGAGATGGAGCGAGAGCTAGACCGGGAGATGAAGCTGGAGAAGGATCGAGAGATAGACCGGGAGATGGAGCTGGAGATTGAGCGAGAGATGGAAACATAGAAACATAGAAACATAGAAATTAGGTGCAGGAGTAGGCCATTCAGCCCTTCGAGCCTGCACCGCCATTCAGTATGATCATGGCTGATCATCCAACTCAGTATCCCGTACCTGCCTTCTCTCCATACCCTCTGATCCCCTTAGCCACAAGGGCCACATCCAACTCACTCTTAAATAAGCCTATGAAACTGGCCTCAACTACCCTCTTGGCAGAGGAGTCCAGAGACTCACCACTCTCTGTGTGCCTAAAAAAGTAATTTCTCTATCTCGTCTTACAGGATTTCCCCCTTATCCTTAAGCTGTTGACCTACCTTGTCCTGGACCTTCCCCAACATCGGGTACAATCTTCCTGCACTATCCTGTCCACCCCTTAAGGAATTTTGTAAGTCTCTAAAGATCACCCTCTCAATCTCCTAAATTCCGAGAGAGTATAAACCGTGGCTAACCAGTCTTTCTTCATAAGACAGTCCCTGAACATCCCAGAAGCAGTCGGTGAACCTTCCTCCGCACTCCCTCTATGGTCAATAATTCCTTCCTCAGATTTGGAACCAAAACTGTACGCATTAATCCAGGTGGTGTCTCACCAAGACCCTGTACAACGAAGTAAACCTCCCTGCCTCCTGTACTCAAATCCTTTTGCTATGAAAGCTAACATACCATTCGCTTTTTATTTTCAAATGCCTGCTGCACCTCATGCCTACTTTCAATGACTGGTGTACCATGACACCCAGTCTCGCTGCATCTCCCCTTTTCCTAATCGCCACCATTTAATAAAGTCTGCTTTCCTGTTTTTTGCCACCAAAGTGGATAACCTCAACATTTATCCACATTATACTGCATCGCCAAACATTGCCCCACTCACCCAGCCTATCCAAGTCACCTGCAGTCTCCTAGCATCCTCCTCACAGCTAACACGCCCCCCACTTAGTGTCATCCGCAAACTTGGAGATATTTGCCTTCATTCCCTTCATCCAGAGCATTAATATATATTGTAAATAGCTGGGGTCCCAGCACTGAGCCTCTTGCGTACCCCACTAGTCACTCTGCCTGCCATTGTGAAAAGACCAGTTTACTCCTACTCATTGCTTCCTGTTTGCCAGCCAGTCTCTAACCCCATCAATACGGAACCCCCTAATACCGATCTTTAAGTTTGTATACTAAACTCTTAATGTGGGGACTTTGTCGAAAGCCTTCCTGAAGACCAGAATATACCACATCCTCTGGTTCTCCTCCCTTATCCACGCTACTAGTTACATCCTCGAAAAATTCCACAAGATCGTCGACATGATTTACCTTTCGTAAATCCATGCTGACTTTGTCCAATGATTACACCACTTTCCAATGTGCTGTGTGCTGCTATCCACATCTTTAAATACTGACTCTAGCATTTTCGCCATACCGATTGTTTAGCCTAACTGGTCTGTAATTCCCCTTTTTCCCTCTCTACCCTCAACCCTCCCTTCTTAAAAAGAGGGTTACATTTGCTACCTCGCCAATCGTCAGAACTACTCCAGAATCTAAAGAGTTTGACAGATTATCACTATGCCATACCACTATTTCCTGGCTACTCCTTAAGTCTCTGTATGCAGCCTATCTGGCCCTGGATTTATCGGCTTTAATCTATTCAATTTACCAACACCACTTCCCGACTGACCCTGGATTTCACTCAATTCCCCTTTGGACCCACAAGTCCCCCTGCTATTTCCGGCAGATTATATATGTCTTCCTTAGTGATGACGGAACCAAAGTAGTTATTCAATTGGTCGGCCATATCCTTGTTCCCCTGAACAACTCAACCTGTTTCTGACTGCCAAGGGACCTACATTTGTTAACTAACCTCTTTGTCTTCACCTATCTATATAAACTTTTGCAGTCAGTTTTTTGTTCCCTGCCAGATTTCTTTCATATTCTATTTTTTTTTTCCTTCCTAATTAAGCCCTTATTTGTCCTCCTCTGACTGGTTCCTCTGAAATTTCTCTCCCAGTCCTCTGTATGCTGCTTTTTCTCTACTTTGTACGCATCATTTCACTTTGCTTTGAACTATCCTCCCTGATTTTTCCCTTGTTATCCACGGATGCACTACCTTCCCCGATTATTCTTTTGCCAAACTGGGATGAACAATTTTGTAGTTCATCCATGGCAATGCAGCCTTTAAAAATGTCTTCCATTGTAATCCACCGTCAACCCTTTTAGAATTAATTGCCTAGTCAATCTTGGCCAATTCACGTCTCAAAATATACCTCACAGTTACCTTTCTTTAAGTCAGAACCATTGTTTCTGAATTAACAATGTCACTCTCCATCCTAATGAAGAACTCAACCATATTATGGTCACTTCTTGCCCAAGGGGGCACGTACAAACAAGACGGCTAACTACCCCTTCCTCATTACTCAAAACCCAGTCTAAAATAGCCTGCTCTCTCGTTGGTTTTCCTCTACATGTTGATTTAGATAACTATCCCGCATAACATTCCAAAAAATCCTCTTCCTCAGCACCCCTGCCAATTTGATTAACCCAATCTATATGTAGATTGAAGTCACCCATTATAACTGTTTTGCCTTTGTCGCACGCATTTCTAATTTCCTGTTTGATACCATCCCCAACTTCTCTGCTACTGTTAGGTGGCCTGTACACAACACCCACCAGCGTTTTCTTCCCCTTATGTTTTGTAGCTCTACCCATACCGATTCCACATCCTCCCAAGCTAATGTCCGATTCCTTTCCATTGCGTTAATCTCCTCTCTAACCAGCAACGCTACCCCACCTCCTTTTCCTTTCTCTCTATCCCTCCTGAATATTGAAATATCCCTATGGATGTTCAGCTCCAGCCTACGTCACCCCTGGAGCCATGTCTCCGTGATCCCAACTATATCATAATCATTTAATATCTATCTGCACGTTCAACTCGTCCACCTTTATTACGAATACTCCTTTCATTGAGACCACAAAGCCTTCAGGCTTGTCTTTACAACGCACTTACCCCTTATACAATTTTGCTGAAAAGTGGCCCTTTTTGTTTTTTGCCCTGGGTTTTTGTCTGCCTGCCACTTTTACTTTTCACCTTGCTACCTATTGCTTCTACCCTCATTTACACCCACCTGCTCCTCTGCTCTTGTACCCATCCCCCCTGCCACATTAGTTTTTTTTTTAAATCCTCCCCGACAGCACAAAGCAAACACTCCCCCAAAGAACATTGGTTCCATTCCATTCCAGGTGCAAACCGTCCTGTTTTGTACCGGTCCCACCTCCCCCAGAACTGGTCCCAGTGCCCTAAAAAATTTGAATCCCTCCCCCTTGCACCACTTTTCAAGCCACGTATTCATTTTGCAATATCCTCCTATTTCTACTCTGACTGGCCCGTGGTACTGGTAGTAATCCGGAGATTACTACCTTTGAGGTCCTACTTTTAAGTTTATCTCCTAGCTCCCTAAATTCACCTTGTAGGACCTCATCCCTTTTTTACCTATATCGTTGGTGCCAACATGTACCACGACAACTGGCTGTTCACCCTCCCCCCTCCAGAATGTTCTGCAGCCGTTCAGTGACATCCCTGACCTTTGCACCAGGGAGGCAACATACCATCCTGGAGTCTCGTTTGCGGCCGCAGAAACGCCTATCTATTCCCCTGACAATTGAATCCCCTATTACTATTGCCCTTCCCCTCTTTTTCCCCCCCTCATGTGCTGCAGAGCCACCCATGGTGCCATGAACTTGGCTGCTGCTGCATTCCCCTGATGAGCCATCTCCCTCAACAGTATCCAAAATGGTATACCTGTTTAGGAGGGAGATGACCGCAGGGGACTCCTGCACTACCTGCCTACTGCTTTGCTGGCTATTTGCCACCCGTTCCCTTTTTGTCCTCTTACCTTTTGCCTGCGGTGTGACCAACTCACTGTACGTGCTATCCACGACTTTCTCCGCATCGTGGATGCTCCAGTATGAATCCAGCCGCAGTTCCAATCGTTCAATGCGGTCTGCCAGGAGCTGCAGCTGGACACACTTCCTGCAAACGTAGTCACCAGGGACACCGACATCTCCCTGATCTCCCACATGTTGCAGGCTGAACAAACCACGGGGCCAATCTCTACTGCCATACCTTACTACCAAATTACTCTGTATTAAATATTAAAAAAACACAAAAACGTATCCTTTAAACTTTACTACTAAATACTGAATCCTTAAATCCCAGAATCCCTAACTCCCAGAGTCCCTAACTCCCAGAATCCCTAACTCCCAGAATCCCTAACTCCCAGAATCCCTAACTCCCAGAAGGCAGAAATGTAAAATTGTAAACCCAGGGTTGCACCCAATCAGCTGCTTCCTCGGGTCCTCTTCCACCAATCAGCGGCTTCCTCAAAAAAAACCACTTCTCCAAATGGAATGTTATGGATTTGGGTAAGCCTCTGAAAAAACAAGCCCCGCGCTAGATTTTATAGCTTACCGGTCGGGTGTCGCTCCTCCCCCTCCTCCTCTTCCAACGGCTCCTGTGGGCCTCTGAAAAAAAACAAGCCCCGCGCTAGATTTTATAGCTTACCGGTCGGGTGTCGCTCCTCCCCCTCCTCCTCTTCCAACGGCTCCTGTGGGCCTCTGAAAAAACAAGCCCCGCGCTAGATTTTATAGCTTACCGGTCGGGTGTCGCTCCTCCCCCTCCTCCTCTTCCAACGGCTCCTGTGGGCCTCCGAAAAAACAAGCCCCGCGCTAGATTTTATAGCTTACCGGTCGGGTGTCGCTCCTCCCCCTCCTCCTCTTCCAACGGCTCCTGTGGGCCTCTGAAAAAAAACAAGCCCCGCGCTAGATTTTATAGCTTATCGGTCGGGTGTCGCTCCTCCCCCTCCTCCTCTTCCAACGGCTCCTGTGGGCCTCTGAAAAAACAAGCCCCGCGCTAGATTTTATAGCTTACCGGTCGGGTGTCGCTCCTCCCCGTCCTCCTCTTCCAACGGCTCCTGTGGGCCTCTGAAAAAAATAGAGCTGGAGATGGAGCTGGAGATGGAACGCGAACTAGACGTGGAGATGGAGCTGGAGATGGAGCGAGAGCTAGACCTGGCGATGGAGCTGGAGATGGAGCAAAAGCAAGACCTGGCGATGGAGCTGGAGATGGAGCAAAAGCAAGACCTGGCGATGGAGCTGGAGATGGAGCAAAAGGTAGACCTGGCGATGGAGCTGGAGATGGAGCAAAAGATAGACCTGGAGATGGAGCGGGAGATGGAGCGAAAGCTAGAGCTGGAGATGGAGCTGGAGATGGAGCAAAAGCTAGACTTGGAGACGGAGCTGGAGATGGAGCAAAAGCTAGAGCTGTAGATGGAGCTGGAGCGAAAGCCCGATCTGGAGATGGAGATGGAGATGGAGCGAAAGCTAGAGCTGGAGATGGAGCTGGAGATGGATGGAAACTAGACCTGGACATCGAGCTGGAATTGGAGCGAAAGCTAGAGCTGGAGATGGTGCTGGACATGGAGCGAAAGCTAGAGCTGGAGATGGAGCTGGAGATGGAGCTAAAGCTTTAGTTGGAGTTGGAGCTGGAGATGGGGCGAAAGCTAGAGCTGGAGATGGAGCTGGAGATGGAGCGAAAGCTTGAGCTGGAGATGGAGCTGGAGATAGAGAAAAAGCGAGACCTAGCGATGGAGCTGGAGATGGAGCTAAAGCTAGACCTGGAGATGCAGCTGGAGATGGAGCAATAGCTGGAGATGCAGATGGAGCTGGAGATGGAGCGAGATCTAGACCTGGAGATGGAGCTGGAGATGGAGCGAGAGCTAGACCGGGAGATGGAGCTGGAGAAGGATCGAGAGATAGACCGGGAGATGGAGCTGGAGAAGGAGCGAGAGTTAGACCGGGAGATGGAGCTGGAGATGGAGCAAAAGCTAGACATGGAGATGGAGCTGGAGATGGAGCAAAAGCTAGACCTGGAGATGCAGCTGGAGATGGAGAAATAGCTAGAGATGGAGATGGAGCTGGAGATGGAGCGAGAGCTAGACCTGGAGATGGAGCTGGAGATGGAGCGAGATCTAGACCTGGAGATGGAGCTGGAGATGGAGCGAGAGCTAGACCGGGAGATGGAGCTGGAGAAGGATCGAGAGATAGACCGGGAGATGGAGCTGGAGAAGGAGCGAGAGTTAGACCGGGAGATGGAGCTGGAGATGGAGCAAACGCTAGACATGGAGATGGAGCTGGAGATGGAGCAAAAGCTAGACCTGGAGATGCAGCTGGAGATGGAGCAATAGCTAGAGATGGAGATGGAGCTGGAGATGGAGCGAGAGCTAGACCTGGAGATGGAGCTGGAGATGGAGCGAGAGATAGACCGGGAGATGGAGCTGGAGATGGAGCGAGAGCTAGATCTGGAGATGGAGCTGGAGATGGAACGAGATCTAGACCTGGAGATGGAGCTGGAGATGGAGCGAGAGCTAGACCGGGAGATGGAGCTGGAGAAGGATCGAGAGATAGACCGGGAGATGGAGCTGGAGATTGAGCGAGAGATAGAGCTGGAGATGGAGCTGGAGATGGAACGCGAAATAGACGTGGAGATGGAGCTGGAGATGGAGCGAGAGCTAGACCTGGAGATGGAGCTGGAGATGGAGCAAAAGCGAGACCTGGCGATGGAGCAGGAGTTGGAGCTAAAGCTATATCTGGCGATGGAGCTGGAGATGGAGCAAAAGCAAGACATGGCGATGGAGCTGGAGATGGAGCAAAAGCAAGACCTGGCGATGGAGCTGGAGATGGAGCAAAAGGTAGACCTGGCAGATGGAGCTGGAGATGGAGCAAAAGTAGACCTGGCGATGGAGTGGAGATGGAGCAAAAGTAGATCTGGAGATGGAGCTGGAGATGAGCAAAAGCACAAGATCTAGACCTGGAGATGGAGAGAGGAGAGCTGGAGCAAAAAGCCCTGGAGAGTGAGCTAGACCTGGAGATGGAGCTGGAGATGGAGCAAGAAAGCTAGACCTGAGATGGAGATGGAGCTGGAGATGGAGCGAAAGCTAGACCTGGAGATGGAGCTGGAGATGGAGCAAAAGATAGACCTGGAGATGGAGCTGGAGATGGAGCAAAAGATAGACTTGGAGATGGAGCAGCAGATGGAGCACAAGCTAGACCTGGAGATGGAGCTGGAGATGGAGCAAAAGCTAGTCTTGGAGACGGAGCTGGAGATGGAGCAAAAGCTAGACCTGGAGATGGTGCTGGAGATGGAGCAAAAGCTAGACCTGGAGATGGAGCTGGAGATGGCGCAAAAGCTAGACATGGAGATGGAGCTGGAGATGGAACAAACGCTAGAACTGGAGATTGAGCTGGAGATGGAGCGAGATCTAGACCTGGAGATGGAGCTGGAGATGGAGCGAGAGCTAGACCGGGAGATGGAGCTGGAGATGGAGCGAGAGATAGACCGGGAGATGGAGCTGGAGATGGAGCGAGAGTTAGACCTGGAGATGGAGCAGGAGATGGACCTGGAGATGGAGCTGGAGATGGAGCAAAAGCGAGACCTGGCGATGGAGCTGGAGATGGAGCAAAAGCTAGACCTAGAGATAGAGCTGGAGATGGAGCGAAAGCTAGAGCTGTAGATGGAGCTGGAGCGAAAGCCAGAGCTGGAGATGGAGCTGGAGATGGGGCGAAAGCTAGAGCTGGAGATGGAGCTGGAGATGGAGCGAAACTAGACCTGGAGATGGAGCTGGAATTGGAGCGAAAGCTAGAGCTGGAGATGGTGCTGGAGATGGAGCGAAAGCTAGAGCTGGAGATGGAGCTGGAGATGGAGCTAAAGCTAGAGCTGGAGATGGAGCTGGAGATGGGGCGAAAGCTAGAGCTGGAGATGGAGCTGGAGATGGAGCGAAAGCTAGAGCTGGAGATGGAGCTGGAGATCGAGCGAGAGCTAGACCTGGGATGCAGCTGGAGATGGAGCAATAGCTAGAGATGGAGATGGAGCTGGATATGGAGCGATATCTAGGCCTGGAGATGGAGCGAGAGCTAGACCGGGAGATGGAGCTGGAGAAGGAGCGAGAGATAGACCGGGAGATGGAGCTGGAGATGGAGCAAAAGCTAGACATGGAGATGCAGCTGGAGATGGAGAAATAGCTAGAGATGGAGACCTGGAGATGGAAGCTGGAGATGGAGCGAAGCTAGACCTGGAGATGGAGCTGGAGAGAGAGTAGATGGAGATGGCAGCTGGAGATGGAGCGAATAGCTAGAAAGAGATGGAGCTGGAGATGGAGCGATGGGAGCTGGAGATGGAGATGGAGCTGGAGATGGAGCGAGAGCTAGACCTGGAGATGGAGCTGGAGATGGAGCGAGAGAGCTAGACCTGGAGATGGAGCTGGAGATGGAGCGAGAGCTGGAGATGGAGCAATGGAGCGCTAGACTGGCGATGGAGCTGGAGATAGAATAGCGATGGAGCTGATGGAGCTGGAGATGGAGCTGGAAAAAGCTAGACCTGGCCGATGGAGCTGGAGATGGAGCAAAAGCAAGACTGGCGATGGAGCGGAGATGGAGCAGAAAGCTAGACCTGGCGATGGAGACTGGAGATGGAGCAAAAGGTAGACTTGGCGATGGAGCTGGAGATGGAGCAAAGATAGACCTGGCGATGGAGCTGGAGATGGAGCTGGAGATGGAGCTAGACCTGGCGATGGAGCTGGAGATGGAGCAAAGCTAGACCTGGAGATGGAGCTGGAGATGGAGCAAAAGCTAGACCTGGAGATGGAGCTGGAGATGGAGCGAAAGCTAGAGCTGGAGATGGTGCTGGAGATGGAGCAAAAGCTAGACCTGGAGATGAGCTGCAGATGAGCACAAGCTAGACCTGGAGATGGAGCTGGAGATGGAGCAAAAGCTAGACCTGGAGATGCGCTGGAGATGGAGCAAAAGCAAGACCTGGAGATGGTGCTGGAGATGGAGCAAAAGCTAGACCTGGAGATGGAGCTGGAGATGGCGCAAAAGCTAGACCTGGAGATGGAGCTGGAGATGGAGATGGAGCTGGAGATGGAAAGCTAGACCTGGAGATGGAGCTGGAGATGGAGCAAAAGCTAGACCTGGAGATGGAGCTGGAGATGGAGCGAGAGCTAGACCTGGAGATGGAGCTGGAGATGGAGCGAGAGCTAGACCTGGAGATGGAGCGAGACCTGAATAGGAGATGAGCTGGAGATGGAGCAAAAGCTAAGACCTGCGATGGAGCTGGAGATGGGAGCATAAAAGAGCTCTAGAGCTGTAGCGATGGAGCGAAAGCAAGAGCTGTAGAGATGGAGCGGAGATGGGGCGAAAGCTAGAGCTGGAGATGGAGCTGGAGATGGAGCGAAACTAGACCTGGAGATGGAGCTGGAATTGGAGCGAAAGCTAGAGCTGGAGATGGTGCTGGAGATGGAGCGAAAGCTAGAGCTGGAGATGGAGCTGGAGATGGAGCTAAAGCTAGAGCTGGAGATGGAGCTGGAGATGGGGCGAAAGCTAGAGCTGGAGATGGAGCTGGAGATGGAGCGAAAGCTAGAGCTGGAGATGGAGCTGGAGATCGAGCGAGAGCTAGACCTGGGATGCAGCTGGAGATGGAGCAATAGCTAGAGATGGAGATGGAGCTGGATATGGAGCGATATCTAGGCCTGGAGATGGAGCGAGAGCTAGACCGGGAGATGGAGCTGGAGAAGGAGCGAGAGATAGACCGGGAGATGGAGCTGGAGATGGAGCAAACGCTAGACCTGGAGATGCAGCTGGAGATGGAGCAATAGCTGGACCTGGAGATGGAGCTGGAGATGGAGCAAAAGCTAGACCCGGAGATGGAGCTGGAGATGGAGCAAAAGCTAGACATGGAGATGCAGCTGCACGAGATGGAGATGCTAAAATGGAGAGCTGGAGATGGAGTTAGCTAGAAATGGAGATGGAGCTGGAGATGGAGCGAGAGTAGACCGGGAGATGGAGCTGGAGATGGAGCTAGCTGGAGATGGAGCTGGAGATGGAGATAGACCTGGAGATGGAGCTGGAGATGGAGCGAGAGCTAGACCGGGCGATGGAGCTGGAGATCAGATGGAGCTGGAGAGAGAGCTGCGATGGAGCGAAGATCTAGACCTGAGCAAAAGCTAGATTGGAGACGAGAGGAGATGGAGCTGGAGCTGAGCTGGAGATGGAGATGGAGATGGAGATGGAGCTGGAGATAAGACCTAGATGGAGGAGCGAGGAGATGAGCAGGAGGCGAGAGATAGACCGGGGAGATGGAGCTGGAGATGGAGTCAAAGATAGACCTGGAGATGGAGCGAGAGATGGAAAAAAGCGAGACCTTGGAGGACCCTGGGATGGAGTTGGAATGGAGCGAGGGGAGAGCTAGACCTGGAGATGGAGATGGAGCAAAAGCTTGTAGTTGGAGCTGGACACAAACGCTAGAACTGGAGATTGAGCTATGGAGCGAGAATCTAGACCTGGAGTATGGAGCTGGAGATGGAGCGCCAAACAAGAGCTAGACATGGAGATGGCGCTGGAGATGGAAAGAGGATAGACCGGGAGATGGAGCGCCAGGAGATGGGCAGAGGACCTGGAGATGGAGCTAGAGAGATATGTATATGGAGATGGAGCAAAAGACCTGGCGGATGGAGCTGAGATGGAGCAAAAAGCTAGACCTAGACGGGAGAGAGCTGGAGATGGAGTATGAAAAGCTTAAGCTGTAGATGAGCTGAGCGAAAGCCAGCTAGTTAGACTGGAGATGGAGATGAGAAGCTAGAGCTGGAGATGAGGCTGCGATGAGGCTGCCCTAGACTAGGATTGATTGGAGATGGAGCTGAAATTGGGAAAGCTAGAGCTGGAGATGGTGCTGGAGATGGAGCGAAAGCTAGAGCTGGAGATGGACAAACTCAAAACTGGAGCTGGAGATGGAGCTAAACTAGAGCTGGAGATGGACTGGAGATGGGCGAGAGCTATACCGAGCTGGAGATGGAGCTATAGCTATGGAAGAGCTGAGAGAAAGACCGGGAGATGGAGCTGGAGATGGGAGCGAAGCTAGAGCTGGAGATGGAGCATGGAGATCGAGCGAGAGCCTAGACCTGGGATGCAGCTGGAGATGGAGCAATAGCAAGAGATGGAGATGGAGCTGGATATGAGCGATATCTAGTAAAAACCCCGCTGGAGATGGAGCGAGAGCTAGACCGCGAGATGGAGCTGGAGAAGGAGCGAGAGATAGACCGGGAGATGGAGCTGGAGATGGAGCAAAAGCTAGACCTGGAGATGCAGCTGGAGATGGAGCAATAGCTGGACTGGAGATGGAGCGAATTTTTGGAGATGGGGGAGCAGGGGGCTGAAAAGCTAGACGGAGATGGAGCTGGAGATGGAGCAAAAGCTAGAGCCTGGAATGCAGCTGGAGATGGAGCAATAGCTAGAAAAGAGATGGAGCTGGAGATGGGAAGCGTGAGCTAGAGCTGGAGATGGAGCTGGAGATGGAGCGAAAGCTAGACCTGAGTGGAGCTGGAGATGGAGCGAGAGCTAGATCTGGAGATGGAGCTGAGATGGAGCGAGATAGCTAGACCGGGAGATTGAGCGGAGCTGGAGATGGAGCGAGAGCTAGACCGGGAGATGGATCTGGAGAAGGAGCGAGAGATAGACCGGGAGATGGGGAGCTGGAGATTGAGCGAGAGCTAGACCGCTGGAGATGAAGCTGGAGATGGAAACGCGAACTAGCTGACCTGGAGATGGAGTTGGAGATGGAGCGAGAGCTGGTGGATAGACCTGGAGATGGAGCTGGTGATGGAGCAAAAGCGAGAGACCTGGGCGGATGGAGCTGGAGATGGAGCAAAAGCTAGACCTGAGATGGAGCTGGAGATGGAGCGAAAAGGTAGACCTGTAGATGGAGCTGGAGATGGAGCGAAAGCTAGAGCTGAGATGGAGCTGGAGATGGAGAGCATCTGGAAAGCTATATATGGAGACGAGCTGGAGATGGTGCAAAAGCTAGAGCTGTAGAAGGAGCGGAGCGAAAGCCGAGCTGGAGATGGAGATGGAGATGGAGCGAAAGCTAGAGCGGGAGAGCTGGAGATGGAGCTAAATAGAGCTGGAGATGAAGCTGGGAAAAGCTAGACCTGGACAGGATGTAGCTGGAGATGGAGCGGAAAAGCTAGACCTGGAATGGAGCTGGTGATGGAGATGGAGCTGGAGATGGAGCGAATAGCTAGACCTGGCGATGGAGCTGGAGATGGAGCAAAAGCTAGAGCAAACGTGGCGATGGAGCTGGAGATGGAGCAAAAGGTAGACCTGCGATGGAGCTGGAGATGGAGCGAATGGAGGTAGACCTGGCGATGGAGCTGGAGATGGTGGAGATGGAGCAAAGGAGATAGACCTGGGAGATGGAGCTGGAGATGGAGCGAAAGCTAGAGCTGGAGATGGAGCTGGAGATGGAGCAAAAGCTAGACTTGGAGACGAAGCTGGAGATGGAGCAAAAGCTAGAGCTGTAGATGGAGCTGGAGCGAAAGCCCGAGCTGGAGATGGAGATGGAGATGGAGCGAAATCTAGAGCTGGAGATGGAGCTGGAGATGGATGGAAACTAGACCTGGAGATCGAGCTGGAATTGGAGAGAAAGCTAGAGCTGGAGATGGTGCTGGAGATGGAGCAAAAGCTAGACCTGGAGATGTAGCTGGAGATGCAGCAAAAGCTAGACCTGGAGATGGAGCTGGAGATGGAGCAATAGCTAGACCTGGAGATGGAGCTGTAGATGGAGCAAAAGCAAGACCTGTAGATGGAGCTGGAGATGGAGCAAAAGCTAGACCTGGAGATGGAGCTGGAGATGGAGCAAAAGCTAGACCCGGAGATGGAGCTGGAGATGGAGCAAAATCTAGACATGGAGATGGAGCTGGAGATGGAGCAAAAGCTAGACCTGGAGATGGAGCTGTTGATGGAGCAAAAGCTAGACCTGGAGATGGAGCTGGAGATGGAGAGAAAGCTAGAGTTGGAGATGGAGCTGGAGTGCGAGCGAGAGCTAGACCTGGAGATGGAGCTGGAGATGGAGCGAGAGCTAGACCTGGAGATGGAGCTGGAAATGGAGCGAGACCTAGATCTGGAGCTGGAGCTGGAGATGGAGCAAAAGCTCGACCTGGCGATGGAGCTGGAGATGGAGCAAAAGCGAGACCTGGCGATGGAGCTGGAGATGGAGCAAAAGCAAGACCTGGCGATGGAGCTGGAGATGGAGCAAAAGGTAGACCTGGCGATGGAGCTGGAGATGGAGCAAAAGGTCGACCTGGCGATGGAGCTGGAGATGGAGCAAAAGGTAGACCTGGCGATGGAGCTGGAGATGGAGCAAAAGGTAAACCTGGCGATGGAGCTGGAGATGGAGCGAAAGCTAGAGCTGGAGATGGAGCTGGAGATGGAGCAAAAGCTAGACTTGGAGACGAAGCTGGAGATGGAGCAAAAGCTAGAGCTGTAGAAGGAGCTGGAGCGAAAGCCCGAGCTGGAGATGGAGATGGAGATGGAGCGAAAGCTAGAGCTGGAGATGGAGCTGGAGATGGAGCAAAAGCTAGACCTGGAGATGTAGCTGGAGATGCAGCAAAAGCTAGACCTGGAGATGGAGCTGGAGATGGAGCAATAGCTAGACCTGGCGATGGAGCTGGAGATGGAGCAAAAGCAAGACGTGGCGATGGAGCTGGAGATGGAGCAAAAGGTAGACCTGGCGATGGAGCTGGAGATGGAGCAAAAGGTAGACCTGGCGATGGAGCTGGAGATGGAGCAAAAGATAGACCTGGAGATGGAGCTGGAGATGGAGCGAAAGCTAGAGCTGGAGATGGAGCTGGAGATGGAGCAAAAGCTAGACTTGGAGACGAAGCTGGAGATGGAGCAAAAGCTAGAGCTGTAGACATGGAGCTGGAGCGAAAGCCTGGAAGATGGAGATGGAGATGGAGCGAAAATCTAGTGTGGAGTTGGAGCTGGAAACTAGATGGAGATGGAGATGGATGGTGCTGGAGATGGAGGAAAGACTAGAGCTGGAGAGAAGAGCTGGAGATGGATGGAAAACTGGAGCAAAGCAGAC
This sequence comes from Okamejei kenojei, assembly GCA_035221665.1. Taxonomy (NCBI): domain Eukaryota; kingdom Metazoa; phylum Chordata; class Chondrichthyes; order Rajiformes; family Rajidae; genus Okamejei; species Okamejei kenojei. The sequence continues at coordinate 32,565 of JAVHYY010000491.1, read as the reverse complement.
TGTAGATGGAGCTGGAGATCTGGAGGATGGAGCTGGCAAAATAGACCCGGAGATGGAGAGAGGAAAGCAATAGAGCTGGAGATGCAAAAAGTGACCTGAGATGGAGCAAAAGCTGGAGAAGGAGAGACCGATGGAGTGGAGTGCGAGCGAGGAGATGTAGCTGGAGATGGGAGCGGGAGCAAGGCAGCAAAAGCTAGACCTGGAGGGTGGAGATGGAGCAAAGGAGATGGAGCTGGAGATGGGCAAACGGAGCAATAGCTGGAGCAAAGCAAGACTGGGTGGAGCTGGAGATGGAGCAAAAGGGACCTGGCGATGGAGCTGGAGATGGAGCAAAAAGGTAGATGGAGCAAAAGCACCTGGAGACCTGTAGATGGAGCTGGAGATGGAGCAAAAGCTAGACTGGAGAGTGAGATGTAGCTGGAGATGGAGCTGGAGCTGGAGATGGAGCTGTAGATTGGAAAAAGCTAGACCTGTAGATGGAGCGGAGATGGAGCTGGACATGTAGCAAAAATCTAGGGACATGGAGATGGAGCTGGAGATGGAGCAAAAGCTAGACCTGGAGATGGAGCTGTTGATGGAGCAAAAGCTAGACCTGGAGATGGAGCTGGAGATGGAGAGAAAGCTAGAGTTGGAGATGGAGCTGGAGTGCGAGCGAGAGCTAGACCTGGAGAATAGGAGCTGGGAGATGGAGCGAGAGCTAGACCTGGAGATGGAGCAGGGAAATGGAGCGAGACCTAGATCTGGAGCTGGAGGTGGAGATGGGCAAAAGCTCGACCTGCGATGGAGCTGGGAGATGGAGCAAAACGAGACCTGTCGATGAGCTGGAGTGGAGCAAAAAAGCAAGACCTGGCGATGGAGCTGGAGATGGAGCAAAAGGTAGACCTGGCGATGGAGCTGGAGATGGAGCAAAAGGTAGACCTGGCGATGGAGCTGGAGATGGATGGAAACTAGACCTGGAGATCGAGCTGGAATTGGAGAGAAAGCTAGAGCTGGAGATGGTGCTGGAGATGGAGCAAAAGCTAGACCTGGAGATGTAGCTGGAGATGCAGCAAAAGATAGACCTGGAGATGGAGCTGGAGATGGAGCAATAGCTAGACCTGGAGATGGAGCTGTAGATGGAGCAAAAGCAAGACCTGTAGATGGAGCTGGAGATGGAGCAAAAGCTAGACCTGGAGATGGAGCTGGAGATGGAGCAAAAGCTAGACCCGGAGATGGAGCTGGAGATGGAGCAAAATCTAGACATGGAGATGGAGCTGGAGATGGAGCAAAAGCTAGACCTGGAGATGGAGCTGTTGATGGAGCAAAAGCTAGACCTGGAGAATGGAGCTGGAGATGGAGAGAAAGCTAGAGTTGGTATGGAGCTGGAGTGCGAGCGAGGAGAGCTAGACCTGAGGAGATGGAGCTGGAGATGGAGCGAGAGCTAGACCTGGAGATGGAGCTGGAAATGGAGCGAGACCTAGATCTGGAGCTGGAGGTGGAGATGGAGCAAAAGCTCGACCTGGCGATGGAGCTGGAGATGGAGCAAAAGCGAGACCTGGCGATGGAGCTGGAGATGGAGCAAAAGCAATACCTGGCGATGGAGCTGGAGATGGAGCAAAAGGTAGACCTGGCGATGGAGCTGGAGATGGAGCAAAATGTAGACCTGGCGATGGAGCTGGAGATGGAGCAAAAGATAGACCTGGAGATGGAGCTGGAGATGGAGCGAAAGCTAGAGCTGGAGATGGAGCTGGAGATGGAGCAAAAGCTAGACTTGGAGACGGAGCTGGAGATGGAGCAAAAGCTAGAGCTGTAGATGGAGCTGGAGCGAACGCCCGAGCTGGAGATGGAGATGGAGCGAAAGCTAGAGCTGGAGATGGAGCTGGAGATGGATGGAAACTAGACCTGGAGATCGAGCTGGAATTGGAGCGAAAGCTAGAGCTGGAGATGGTGCTGGAGATGGAGCAAAAGCTAGACCTGGAGATGTAGCTGGAGATGCAGCAAAAGCTAGACCTGGAGATGGAGCTGGAGATGGAGCAATAGCTAGACCTGGAGATGGAGCTGTAGATGGAGCAAAAGCAAGACCTGTAGATGGAGCTGGAGATGGAGCAAAAGCTAGACCTGGAGATGGAGCTGGAGATGGAGCAGAAGCTAGACCCGGAGATGGAGCTGGAGATGGAGCAAAATCTAGACATTGAGATGGAGCTGGAGATGGAGCAAAAGCTAGACCTGGAGATGGAGCTGTTGATGGAGCAAAAGCTAGACCTGGAGATGGAGCTGGAGATGGAGAGAAAGCTAGAGTTGGAGATGGAGCTGGAGTGCGAGCGAGAGCTAGACCTGGAGATGGAGCTGGAGATGGAGCGAGAGCTAGACCTGGAGATGGAGCTGGAAATGGAGCGAGACCTAGACCTGGAGCTGGAGCTGGAGATGGAGCAAAACCTCGACCTGGCGATGGAGCTGGAGATGGAGCAAAAGCGAGACCTGGCGATGGAGCTGGAGATGGAGCAAAAGCGAGACCTAGCGATGGAGCTGGAGATGGAGCTAAAGCTAGACCTGGCATGCAGCTGGAGATGGAGCAATAGCTAGAGATGGAGATGGAGCTGGATATGGAGCGAGATCTAGACCTGGAGATGGAGCTGGAGATGGAGCGAGAGCTAGACCGGGAGATGGAGCTGGAGAAGGAGCGAGAGATAGTCCGGGAGATGGAGCTGGATATGGAGCAAACGCTAGACCTGGAGATGCAGCTGGAGATGGAGCAAACGCTAGACCTGGGATGCAGCTGGAGATGGAGCAATAGCTAGAGATGAAGATGGAGCTGGATATGGAGCGAGATCTAGACCTGGAGATGGAGCTGGAGATGGAACGCGAACTAGACCTAGAGATGGAGCTGGAGATGGAGCAAAAGGTAGACCTGGCGATGGAGCTGGAGATGGAGCAAAAGCTAGACCTGGAGATGTAGCTGGAGATGCAGCAAAAGCTAGAGCTGGAGATGGAGCTGGAGATGGAGCGAAAGCTAGTTGGAGATGGAGCAAAATCTAGAGCTGGAGATGGAGCTGGTGATGGAGCAAAAGCTAGAGCTGGAGATCGAGCTGTAGATGGAGCGAAAGCTAGAGCTGGAGATGGAGCTGGAAATGGAGCGAAAGCTAGAGCTGGAGATGGAGCGAAAGCTAGAGCTGGAGATGGATCGAAAGCTAGAGCTGGATATAGAGCTGGAGATGGAGCGAAAGCTAGAGCTGTAGATGGAGCTGGAGTGAAAGCCAGAGCTGGAGATGGAGCTGGAGATGGAGCGAAAACTAGAGCTGGAGATGGAGCTGTAGATGGAGCGAAATTAGACCTGGAGATGGAGCTGGAATTGGAGCGAAAGCTAGAGCTGGAGATGGAGCTGGAGGAGCTTAAGCTAGAGCTCGAGATGGAGCTGGAGATGGGGCGAAAGCTAGAGCTGGAGATGGAGCTGGAGATGGAGAGAAAGTTGGAGTTGGAGATGGAGCTGGAGTGCGAGCGATAGCTAGACCTGGAGATGGAGCCGGAGATGGAGCGAGAGCTAGACCTGGAGATGGATCTGGAAATGGAGCGAGACCTAGACCTGGAGCTGGAGCTGGAGATGGAGCAAAAGCTCGACCTGGCGATGGAGCTGGAGATGGAGCAAAAGCGAGACCTGGCGATGGAGCTGGAGATGGAGCAAAAGCGAGACCTAGCGATGGAGCTGGAGATGGAGCTAAAGCTAGACCTGGGATGCAGCTGGAGATGGAGCAATAGCTAGAGATGGAGATGGAGCTGGATATGGAGCGAGATCTAGACCTGGAGATGGAGCTGGAGATGGAGCGAGAGCTAGACCGGGAGATGGAGCTGGAGAAGGAGCGAGAGATAGACCGGGAGATGGAGCTGGAGATGGAGCAAAAGCTAGACCTGGAGATGCAGCTGGAGATGGAGCAATTGCTAGACCTGGAGATGGAGCTGGAGATGGAGCAAAAGCTAGACCCGGAGATGGAGCTGGAGATGGAGCAAAAGCTAGACCTGGAGATGCAGCTGGAGATGGAGCAATAGCTAGAGATAGAGATGGAGATGGAGGAGATGGAAGCGAGAGCTAGACCTGGAGATGGAGCTGGAGATGGAGCGAGAGATAGACCGGGAGATGGAGCTGGAGATGGAGCGAGAGCTAGATCTGGAGCTGGAGATGGAGCGAGAGCTAGACCTGGAGATGGAGCTGGAGATGGAGCGAGAGCTAGACCGGGAGAGATGGAGAAGGAGCGAGAGATAGACCGGGAGATGGAGCTGGAGATTGAGCGAGAGATAGAGCTGGAGATGGAGCTGGAGATGGAACGCGAACTAGACCTGGAGATGGAGCTGGAGATGGAGCGAGAGCTAGACCTGGAGATGGAGCTGGAGATGGAGCAAAAGCGAGACCTGGCGATGGAGCTGGAGATGGAGCAAAAGCGAGACCTGGCGATGGAGCTGGAGTTGCAGCTAAAGCTAGATCTGGCGATGGAGCTGGAGATGGAGCAAAAGCAAGACCTGGCGATGTAGCTGGAGATGGAGCAAAAGCAAGACCTGGCGATGGAGCTGGAGATGGAGCAAAAGGTAGACCTGGCGATGGAGCTGGAGATGGAGCAAAAGATAGACCTGGAGATGGAGCTGGAGATGGAGCGAAAGCTAGAGATGGAGATGGAGCTGGAGATGGAGCAATAGCTAGACTTGGAGACGGAGCTGGAGATGGAGCAAAGCTAGAGCTGTAGATGGAGCTGGAGCGAAAGCCCGAGCTATAGATGGAGATGGAGATGGAGCGAAAGCTAGAGCTGGAGATGGAGCTGGAGATGGATGGAAACTAGACCTGGAGATCGAGCTGGAATTGGAGCGAAAGCTAGAGCTGGAGATGGTGCTGGAGATGGAGCGAAAGCTAGAGCTGGAGATGGAGCTGGAGATGGAGCTAAAGCTTTAGTTGGAGTTGGAGCTGGAGATGGGGCGAAAGCTAGAGCTGGAGATGGAGCTGGAGATGGAGCGAAAGCTAGAGCTGGAGATGGAGCTGGAGATTGAGAAAAACCGAGTACTAGCGATGGAGCTGGAGATGGAGCTAAAGCTAGACCTGGAGATGCAGCTGGAGATGGAGCAATAGCTGGAGATGGAGATGGAGCTGGAGATGGAGCGAGATCTAGACCTGGAGATGGAGCTGGAGATGGAGCGAGAGTTAGACCGGGAGATGGAGCTGGAGAAGGAGCGAGAGATAGACCGGGAGATAGAGCTGGAGATTGAGCGAGAGATAGAGCTGGAGATGGAACGCGAACTAGACCTGGAGATGGAGCTGGAGATGGAGCGAGAGCTAGACCTGGAGATGGAGCTGGAGATGGAGCAAAAGCGAGACCTGGCGATGGAGCTGGAGTTGGAGCTAAAGCTAGATCTGGCGATGGAGCTGGAGATGGAGCAAAAGCAAGACCTGGCGATGGAGCTGGAGATGGCAAAAGCAAAAAAGCAAAAGACCTGGCGATGGAGCTGGAGATGGAGCAAAAGGTAGACCTGGCGATGGAGCTGGAGATGGAGCAAAAGGTAGACCTGGCGATGGAGCTGGAGATGGAGTAAAAGGTAGACCTGGAGATGGAGCTGGAGATGGAGCAAAAGGTAGACCTGGAGATGGAGCTGGAGATGGAGCAAAAGCTAGACTTGGAGACGGAGCTGGAGATGGAGCAAAAGCTAGACCTGGAGAGAGCTGGGATGGCGCAAAAGCAGGAAGGGAGCGGAGCAAAAGCTAGACCTGGATGGAGCTGGAGATGGAGCAAGAAGCAGACATGGAGATGGAGCTGGAGATGGAGCAGCAATAGAGATAGACCCGGAAATGGAGCTGGAGATGGAGCAAAAGGTAGCCCTGGCGATGGAGCTGGAGATGGAGCAAAAGATAGACCTGGCGATGGAGCTGGAGATGGAGCAAAAGATAGACCTGGAGATGGAGCAGGAGATGGAGCAAAAGCTAGACCTGGAGATGGAGCTGGAGATGGAGCAAAAGCTAGTCTTGGAGACGGAGCTGGAGATGGAGCAAAAGCTAGACCTGGAGATGGTGCTGGAGATGGAGCAAAAGCTAGACCTGGAGATGGAGCTGGAGATGGCGCAAAAGCTAGACATGGAGATGGAGCTGGAGATGGAACAAAAGCTAGAACTGGAGATTGAGCTGGAGATGAGCTGGAGATGGAGCTGGAGATGGAGCGAGAGCTAGACCGGGAGATGGAGCTGGAGATGGAGCGAGAGATAGACCGGGAGATGGAGCTGGAGATGGAGCGAGAGTTAGACCTGGAGATGGAGCAGGAGATGGACCTGGAGATGGAGCTGGAGATGGAGCAAAAGCGAGACCTGGCGATGGAGCTGGAGATGGAGCAAAAGCGAGACCTGGCGATGGAGCGATCTGGCGATGGACTGGAGTTGGAGCAAAAGCAAGATCTGGCGATGGAACTGGAGATGGAGCAAAAGGTAGACCTGGGGATGGAGCTGGAGATGGAGCAAAAGGTAGATCTGGCGATGGAGCTGGAGATGGTGCAAAAGATAGACCTGGAGATGGAGCTGGAGATGGAGCAAAAGCTAGACCTGGAGACGGAGCTGGAGATGGAGCAAAAGCTAGGCCCGGAGGTGGTGCTGGAGACGGAGCAAAAGCTAGACCTGGAGACGGAGCTGGAGACGGAGCAAAAGCTAGACCTGGAGATGGAGCTGGAGATGGAGCAATAGCAAGAGCTGGAGATGGAGCTGGAGATGGAGCAAAAGCTAGACCTAGAGATGGAGCTGGAGATGGAGCAAAAGCTAGAGCTGGAGATGGAGCTGGAGATGGAGCAAAAGCAAGACGCGGAGATGGAGCTGGAGATGGAGCAAAAGCTAGACCTGGAGATGGAGCTGGTGATGGAGCGAAAGCTAGAGCTGGAGATCGAGCTGTAGATGGAGCGAAAGCTAGAGCTGGAGATGGAGCTGGAAATGGAGCGAAAGCTAGAGCTGGAGATGGAGCGAAAGCTAGAGCTGGAGATGGAGCTGGAGATGGATCGAAAGCTGGAGCTGGATATGGAGCTGGAGATGGAGCGAAAGCTAGAGCTGTAGATGGAGCTGGAGCGAAACTAGACCTGGAGATGGAGCTGGAGATGGGGCGAAAGCTAGAGCTGGAGATGGAGCTGGAGATGGAGCGAAAGCTAGAGCTGGAGATGGAGCTGGAGATGGAGCTAAAGCTATAGCTGGAGATGGTGCTGGAGATGGGGCGAAAGCTAGAGCTGGAGATGGAGCTGGGTGATGGAGCGGAAAGCTAGAGCTGGAGATGGAGCTGGAGATCGAGCGGAGAGCTTGACCTGGGATGCAGCTGGAGATGGAGCAATAGCTAGAGATGGAGATGGAGCTGGATATGGAGCGAGATCTAGACCTGGAGATGGAGCTGGAGATGGAGCGAGAGCTAGACCGAGAGATGGAGCTGGAGAAGGAGCGAGAGATAGACCGGGAGATGGAGCTGGAGATGGAGCAAACGCTAGACCTGGAGATGCAGCTGGAGATGGAGCAATAGCTAGCTGACCTGGAGATAGAGCTGGAGATGGAGCAAAAGCTAGACCCGGAGATGGAGCTGGAGATGGAGCAAAAGCTAGACCGGGAGATGCAGCTGGAGATGGAGCAATAGCTAGAGATGGAGATGGAGCTGGAGATGGAGCGAGAGCTAAACCTGGAGATGGAGCTGGAGATGGAGCGAGAGATAGACCGGGAGATGGAGCTGGAGATGGAGCGAGAGCTAGATCTGGAGATGGAGCTGGAGATGGAGCGTGATCCAGCCCTGGAGATGGAGCTGGAGATGCAGCGAGAGCTAGACCGGGAGATGGAGCTGGAGAAGGAGCGAGAGATAGACCGGGAGATGGAGCTGGAGATTGAGCGAGAGATAGAGCTGGAGATGGAGCTGGAGATGGAACGCGAACTAGACCTGGAGATGGAGCTGGAGATGCAGCGAGAGCTAGACCTGGAGAGGGAGCTGGAGATGGAGCAAAAGCGAGACCTGGCGATGGAGCTGGAGATGGAGCAAAAGCGAGACCTAGCGATGGAGCTGGAGTTGTAGCTAAAGCTAGATCTGGCGATGGAGCTGGAGATGGAGCAAAAGCAAGACCTGGCGATGGAGCTGGAGATGGAGCGAAAGATAGACCGGGAGATGCTGAGCTGGAGAGGGAAGCGAGAGTTAGACTGGAGATGGTGCAGTAGATGGACCTGGAGATGGAGCTGGAGATGGAGCAAAAAGCGAGACCTGGCGATTGGAGCTGGTTGATGGAGCAAAGCGCGACCTGGCGATGGAGCTGGAGTCGAAGCTAAAGCTAGATCTGGCGATGGAGCTGGAGATGGAGCACAGGTGGCATATATAGGCAGTGGGACGCACTGTGTCACCACAAGTGCCCAGCGGTATCAGTACGGATCACAGCTGTGGTGCCCGATACCGCACAGCAGCTTCTGCTTCAAACCCAGGGCAGAAGTCCATGTGGGCACAGCAGCGAAATATTACCCATCCCTGAACCGTCTTCGGTTTCTACCTCTCGGTACGAGAAAATGTCACTGACTTATTTAACTATGTTGCCCATTTTGGGTATGATATTCCCCAGCGAATGAAAAATTAAGGAGTTGCTGGTGAAGGTCGAGTTGTCGCACAAAACCACTTCTTCTCCCTGGAACAAAAGACTCTGGATATCGCCAGGGAGATCCAAAATAAAAAAAAGGGGGAGATTAAGTCTCCAAGTTGGTGGACCTGGAAAGTCCTGGATCCAGAGTTCCAGCATGGGTCCGCATCGTGTCCCATGTTCTGATCATCTGCCAGATGATAATTGGTGGTGTATTTGCTATGCATTAATTGCAAATTTAAAAGGCGGAGAAGGATGGCCAAATTACAACAGCTGGTAAATCGAGCCGCACAACGTCACCGGAACGACATCCCATCACTGTAAAATATCGGTACTCTAGTTCAATAGTCTTGTACATATGTTGTAATCCCTGCATTTTCAGGAATGGTCGTGAGGGTACTGTATGGTTTGTGGGATTGATGTAAAGTAAAAGGTGTTAGTGTAAGTTAATGTGCTTCGAGGGCCTAGTTTAGTGATTAAGGGGCTTTCGGGGTACATAATTTCACCTTCTCACCAGGAGTGCGTACAGCTCTTGAAGGCTGAGGATTGGCCCATTAACTTTGTCAATCGATACGGTCCGTGCAAGCCTGGACGTATCGTAGGGGCAATGTAAGTTATTGGGGCAAATCCTCCAAAATTATGGAAGAACGTAGTAGATAAGGACATGGGCATTTCAAAAAGACGATTTGCTGGCTTTGCAACGGCAAAACCCGCAATCCACAAAAAAGACTCAGTTTTTCAAGTTTCAAACCGTCTGGCCCGTGGACTTGGACATCACACAACGGTGTGAAGAAAGGCAGAGACGGAGATAACGAGATTTTCTTGGATACACAAAGGAAGCAAGTAAGCCTCAGCAGCTGCGGTGGCAATCACCATCGTGGAGGACCCATCCATCGAGACAATAGGAGCCCATCCAGGCGATGGATAACGATCAGGCTGAGGATCATGACATCAGCAAGCCCCTTATCATCGGAAGCCTATTGTTCATGCCAGATCGAAACTGGGAAACATCAAAAGAAGCCCTTTTATCCAGAGGACCACCTGGGGCGTTCAAAGGAATCTCAGGTATAAAACAGGAGTCCAGCCACAACTCTCTCTGCTCTTTTGGCTCTCTTCCTGCTCTTCCTGCACTATTGGACAGCTCGTGAGTCTGCAATCAACTTCGCTGTGAGTATCCTGGTGACTTGGTGAACTTCCCGAAATAGGATAGGAGGTTGAGTGTATAAGGGAAAGGGGAGTAAAAATATTGTTAAAGTATGTTTTACGATGTGCCCGATAGTTTTCCTTCCATAGTCTTAGTTTAAAGCATAAGTTTATGTATTATGTAGTGTTGGTGAGATTTGATTTCTCATTGTTTAATAAAGCCTGTAAATTTAGACTTGCTTTGAGTCCATCTTGGTTTCTGTTTTCTCTCATCAGCACACTCTGGTCAATTCAACCTTTCATCATATCCCACCATAATTCCGAGGTATAGAACCTAGGGGAATCCCTTTCGCGGGAAACGGCAAGACCCCCTACACTGGAGATGGAGCAAAAGCTAGACCTGGAGATGGAGCTGGAGATGCAGCAAATGCTAGAGCTGGAGATGGAGCAAAAGCTAGATCTGGAGATTGAGCTGGAGATGGAGCAAAAGCTAGACCTGGAGATGGAGCTGGAGATGGAGCAATAGCTACACCTGGAGATGGAGATGGAGATGGAGCTAAAGCTAGACCTGGAGATGGAGCTGGAGATGGAGCAATAGCTACACCTGGAGATGGAGCTGGAGATGGAGCAAACGCTAGACCTGGAGATAGAGCTGGAGATGGAGCAAAAGCTAGACCTGGAGATGGAGCTGGAGATGGAGCAAAAGCTAGACCTGGAGATGGAGCTGGAGATGGAGCAAAAGCTAGACCTGGAGATGGAGCTGGTGATGGAGCTGGTGATGGAGCAAAAGCTAGACCTGGAGATGGAGCTGGAGATGGAGCAGTAGCTAGACATGGAGACGGAGCTGGAGATGGAGCAAAAGCAAGACCGGGAGATGGAGCTGGAGATGGAGCAAAAGCTAGTCTTGGAGACGGAGCTGGAGATGGAGCAAAAGCTAGACCTGGAGATGCAGCTGGAGATGGAGCAAAAGCGAGACCTGGCGATGGAGCTGGAGATGGAGCAAAAGTTAGAGCTGGAGATGGAGCTGGAGATGGAGCTAAAGCTAGACCTGGAGATGGAGCTGGAGATGGAGCGAATGTTAGACCTGGAGATGGAGCGAAAGATAGACCCGGAGATGGATCTGGAGATGGAGCGGGAGCTAGACCTGGAGATGGAGCAGCAGATGGAGCTCGAGCTCGAGCGAATAGAGTGGAGATTGGAAGACGAGAGCTAGTCTGGAGATGGAGCTGGAGATGGAGCGAGAGCTAGACCTTGGAGATGGAGCTGAGATGGAGCGAGAGATAGACCGGGAGATGGAGCTGGAGATGGAGCGAGAGCTAGACCTGGAGATGGAGCTGGAGATGGAGCGAGATCTAGACCTGGAGATGGAGCTACGATGGGAGGCGAGATCTAGACCTGGAGATGGAGCTGGAGATGGAGCGAGAGCTAGACCGGGTGATGGAGCTGGGGATGGAACGAGAGATAGACCGGGAGATGGAGCTGGAGATGGAGCAAAAGCTAGTCTTGGAGACGGAGCTGGAGATGGAGCAAAAGCTAGACCTGGAGATGCAGCTGGAGATGGAGCAAAAGCGAGACCTGGCGATGGAGCTGGAGATGGAGCAAAAGCGAGACCTGGCGATGGAACTGGAGTTGGAGCTAAAGCTAGACCTGGCGATGGAGCTGGAGATGGAGCAAAAGCGAGACCTGGCGATGGAGCTGGAGATGGAGCAAAAGGTAGACCTGGCGATGGAGATGGAGATGGAGCAAAAGATAGACCTGGCGATGGAGCTGGAGATGGAGCAAAAGCTAGACCTGGAGATGGAGCTGGAGATGGAGCAAAATCTAGACATGGAGATGGAGCAGGAGATGGAGCAAAAGCTAGACCTAGAGATGGAGCTGGTGATGGAGCAAAAGCTAGACCTGGAGATGGAGCTGATGATGGAGCAAAAGCTAGAGCTGGAGATGGGGCTGGAGATGGAGCGAAAGCTAGCTGGGATGGAGCAAAATCTAGAGCTGGAGATGGAGCTGGTGATGGAGCGAAAGCTAGAGCTGGAGATGGAGCTGGAGATGGAACGAAAGCTAGAGCTGGAGATGGAGCTGGAGATGGAGCGAAAGCTAGACCTGGAGATGGAGCTGGAGATGGAGCGGAAAGCTGGAGCTGGAGAATGGAGCTGCAGATGGAGGCGAAAGCTGGAAAGCTGGAGATGTAAGCTGGAGATGGAGCGAAAGCTAGAGAGCTGGAGATGGAGCTGGGAGCGAGAGCAAGACCTGGAGATGGAGCTGGAAAATGGAGCGAGAGCTAGACCTGCAAAATGGAGATGGAGATGGAGCGAATATGCTAGAGCTGGAGGATGATGCTGGAGATGGAGCGAAAGCTACACCTGGAGATGGAGCTGGAGATGGAGCGAAAGCTAGAGCTGGAGATGGAGCTGGAGATGGAGCGAAAGCTAGAGCTGGAGATGGGGCTGGAGATGGAGCGAAAGCTGGAGCTGGAGATGGAGCTGCAGATGGATCGAAAGCTGGAGCTGGAGATGTAGCTGGAGATGGAGCGAAAGCAAGAGCTGGAGATGGAGCTGGAGATGGAGCGAGAGCTAGACCTGGAGATGGAGCTGGAAATGGAGCGAGAGCTAGACCTGGAGATGGAGCTGGAGATGGAGCAAAAGCTAGACCTGGCGATGGAACTTGAGATGGAGCAAAAGCGAGACTGGCGATGGAGCTGGAGATGGAGCGAAGAATGCGAGACCTTGCGGATGGAGCTGGGAGATGGAGCAAAAGGTGGACCTGGCATGGAGCAGGAGATAGAGCAAATGGTCTGCTGATGGGCGGGAGGTGGGCAAAAGAGTCCTGGAGATGGAGTGGAGATGGAGGCAAAAATGAGCTGGAGGAGTTGGTGAGTGGAGCAAAAGCTAGACCTGTCGGATGCTGGATGGAGCAAAAGGTGGACCTGGCGATGGAGCAAAGAATACATGGGGCGAAGGAGATGGAGGTTGAGCAAAAGGAAGCACCTGGCGGATGAATTGGAGATGGAGCAAAAAGGGTGGACCTGGCGATGGAGCAGAGACGATAGAGCAAAAATATAGACCTGGAGATTGGAGCTGGAGTGGAGAGCAAAAGCTAGACCTGGAGGATGGAGCTGGAGATGGAGCAAAAGCTGGACTTGGATACGGAGCTGGAGATGGAGCAAAAGCTAGACCCGGAGGTGGTGCGGAGACGGAGCAAAAGCTAGACCTGGAGACAGAGCTGGAGACGGAGCAAAAGCTTGGGGAGACCTGGAGATGGACCTGGAGATGGAGCAATAGCTAGAGCTAGAGATGGACTGGAGGACGGAGCAAAAAGCTAGACCTGGAGATGGAGCTGGAGATGGAGCAAAAAGCTAGAGCTGGAGATGGAACTGGAGACGGAGCAAAAGCACGACCCGGAGACGGAGCTGGAGATGGAGCAAAACTAGACTGGAGAAGGAGCTGGAGATTGGAGCAAAAGCTAGACCTGTTGATGGTGCTGTAGATGGAGCAAAAAAAGATAGACCTGGTGAGATGTAGCTGGAGATGCAGCAAAAGGTAGACCTGGAGATGGAGCTGGATATGGAGCAATAGCTAGACCTGGAGATGGAGCTGTAGATGGAGCAAAAGCTAGTCCCGGAGATGTTGCTGGAGATGGAGCAAAAAAAAAAGAAGGACCTGCAGATGGAGCTGGAGATGGAGCAAAAGCTAGACCCGGAGATGGAGCTGGAGATGGAGCTAAAGCTAGACATGGAGATGAAGCTGGAGATGGAGCAAAAGCTAGATCTGGAGATGGAGCTGGAGATGGAGCAAAAGCTAGACCTGGAGATGGAGCTGGAGATGGAGCAATAGCTAGACCTGGAGATGGAGCTGGAGATGGAGCAAAAGTTAGAGCTGGAGATGGAGATGGAGATGGAGCGAAAGCTAGACCTGGAGAGGGAGCTGGAGATGGAGCGAAAGCTAGACATGGAGATGGAGCTGGAGATGGTGCGAAAGCTAGACCTGGAGCTGGAGATGGAGCGAAAGCTAGACCTGGAGATGGAGCTGGAGATGGAGCGAATGCTAGACCTGGAGATGGAGCGAAAGCTAGACCCGGAGATGGAGCGAGAGCTAGGCCTGGAGATGGAGCTGGAGATGGAGCGGGAGCTAGACCTGGAGGTGGTGCTGGAGATGGAGCTCGAGCTCGAGCTGGACATAGAGCTGGAGATGGAGCGAGAGCTAGACCTGGAGATGGAGCTGGAGATGGAGCGAGAGCCAGACCTGGAGATGGAGCTGGAGATGGAGCGAGATCTAGACCTGGAGATGGAGCTGGGAGATTGAGTGAGATCTGACTGGAGATGGAGCTGGAGATGGAGCAAAAGAAATAGACATGGCGAAGGAGATGGAGTTGGAGCAAAAGGAAGACCTGGCGATGAAGCTGGAGATGGAGCAAAAGGTGGACCTGGCGATGGAGCAGGAGATAGAGCAAAAAATAGACCTGGAGATGGAGCTGGAGGTGGAGCAAAAGCTAGACCTGGAGATGGAGCTGGAGATGGAGCAAAAGCTGGATGGACTTGGAGACGGAGCCTGGAGATGGAGCAAAAGCGTAGACCCGGAGGTGGTGCTGGAGACGGAGCATAAGCTAGACCTGAGACAGAGCGATAACGGAGCAAAAGCTAGACCCCTGGAGATGGAGCTGGAGACGGAGCAAAAAGCAAGAACCCGAGACGGAGCTGAGATGGAGCAAAAGCTAGACCTGTAGAAGGAAGCTGGAGATGGAAGCAAAAGCTAGACCTATAGATGGTGCTGGAGATGGGAGCAAAAGCGAGACCTGGAGATGTAGCTGAGATGCAGCAAAAGGTAACCTGGAGATGGAGCTGATATGGAGCAATAGCTAGACCTGGAGATGGAGACTGTAGATTGAGCAAAAGCAAGACCTGAGAATGGAGCTGGAGAAGGAGCAAAAGCGAGACCTGGAGATGGAGCTTGGAGATGGAAGCAAAGCCAGACCCTGAGATGTACTGGAGATGAGCAAAAGAATGACCTGCAGATGGAGCTGGAGAGGAGCAAAAGCTAGTACCCGAGATGAGCTGGAGATTGGAGCTAAGCTAGCCATGGAGATGAAGCTGGAGATGAGCAAATAGCATAGACATGAGAAAGGAGCTGGCTATGGAGCAACAGTTAGCAGCTGGTGATGGAGATGAATGAGCGAAAGCTAGACCTGGAGACTGGAGCAGGAGATGGAGCGAAAGCTAGACATGGAGATGGAGCTGGAGATGGTGCTAAAGCTAGACCTGGAGCTGGAGATGGAGCGAAAGCTAGACCTGGAGATGGAGCTGGAGATGGAGCGAAAGTTAGAGCGTGGGTGGGAATGGAGATTGGAGATGGACGAAACCTAAGACCTGAGATGGGAGCTGGCAGATGGGAGCAAAGCTAGACCTGGAGATGGAGCTGGAGATGGAGCGAATGCTAGACCTGGAGATGGAGCGAAAGCTAGACCCGGAGATGGAGCGAGAGCTAGGCCTGGAGATGGAGCTGGAGATGGAGCGGGAGCTAGACCAGGAGGTGGTGCTGGAGATGGAGCTCGAGCTCGAGCTGGACATAGAGCTGGAGATGGAGCGAGAGCTAGACCTGGAGATGGAGCTGGAGATGGAGCAAAAGCTAGACCTGGAGATGGAGCTGGAGATGGAGCAATAGCTAGAGCTAGAGATGGAGCTGGAGATGGAGCAAAAGCTAGACCTGGAGATGGAGCTGGAGATGGAGCAAAAGCTAGAGCTGGAGATGGAGCTGAGAAAACGGAGCAAAAGCAAGACCCGGAGACTGAGCTGGAGATGGACAAAAGCCTAGACCTGGAGAAGGAGCTGAGAATGGAGCAAAAGCTAGACCTGGAGATGGTGCTGGAGATGTGAGCAAAAGCTAGACCTGGAGATGTAGCTGGAGATGCAGCAAAAGCTAGACCTGGAGATGGAGCTGGATATGGAGCAATAGCTAGACCTGGAGATGGAGCTGTAGATGGAGCAAAAGCAAGACCTGGAGATGGAGCTGGAGATGGAGCAAAAGCGAGACCTGGAGATGGAGCCTGGAGAATGGAGCAAAACGCTAGACCGGAGATTTAGCTGGTGATGGAGCAAAAGCTAGACCTGGACACGGAGCTGGAGATGGAGCAAAAGCTAGAACTGGAGATGGAGCTGGAGATGGAGATGGAGCGAAAGCTAGCTGGAGATGGAGCAAAATCTAGAGCTGGAGATTGTGCTGGTGATGGAGCGAAAGCGAGAGCTGGAGATGGAGCTGGAGATGGAGCGAGAGGTGGAGCAAAAGCTAGACCTGGAGATGGAGCTGGAGATGGAGCAAAAGCTAGACTTGGAGACGGAGCTGGAGATGGAGCAAAAGCTAGACCCGGAGGTGGTGCTGGAGACGGAGCAAAAGCTAGACATGGAGACAGAGCTGGAGACGGAGCAAAAGCTAGACCTGGAGATGGAGCTGGAGATGGAGCAATAGCTAGACATGGAGATGGAGCTGGAGATGGAGCAAAAGCTAGACCTGGAGATGGAGCTGGAGATGGAGCAAAAGCTAGAGCTGGAGATGGAGCTGGAGACGGAGCAAAAGCAAGACCTCCGGAGACGAGCTGGAGACGGAGCAAAAGCTAGACCTGGAGAAGAGCTGGAGATGGAGCAAAAGCTAGACCTTGGAGATGGTCTGGAGATGGAGCGAAAGCTTGAGCTGGAGATGTAGCTGTAGATGAGCGGAAGCTAGAGCTGGAGATGGAGCTGGAGATGGAGCGAGAGCTAGTCATGCAGATGGAGCTGGAAATGAGCGATGAGCTAGAGCTGTAGATGGAGATGGAGCGAAAGCTAGAGCTGGAGATTGTGCTGGAGATGGAGCGCGAAAGCTAGACTGGAGATGGAGTGCTGGAGATGGAGCGAAAGCTAGAGAGCTGAGATGGAGCTGGAGATGGAGCGAAAGCTAGACCCGAGATGGGCTGGAGATGGAGGCGAGAGCTAGACCTGGAGATGGAGCTGGAAATGGAGCGAGAAGCTGCACCTGGAGATGGAGCTGGAGATGGAGCTTAAAGCAAGAACCTGGCGAATGGAGCTGGAGATGGAGCAAAAGCAAGACCTGGCGATGGAGCTGGAGATGGAGCACAAACTAGACCTGTAGATGGAGCTGGAGATGGGGCAAAAGGTAGACCTGGCGACGGAGCTGGAGATGGGGCAAAAGCTAGACCTGGAAATGGAGCTGCAGATGCAGCAAATGCTAGAGCTGGAGATGGAGCTGGAGATGGAGCAAAAGCTAGACCTGGAGACGGAGCTGGAGATGGAGCAAAAGCTGGACCTGCAGATGGAGCAGGAGATGGAACAAAAGCTAGACCCGGAGATGGGGCTGGAGATGGAGCAAAAGCTAGACCTGGAGACGGAGCTGGAGATGGAGCAAAAGCTGGACCTGCAGATGGAGCTGGAGATGGAGCAAAAGCTAGACCCGGAGATGGAGCTGGAGATGGAGCAAAAGCTAAACATGGAGATGAAGCTGGAGATGGAGCAAAAGCTAGACCTGGAGATGTTGCTAGAGATGGAGCAAAAGCTAGATCTGGAGATGGAGCTGGAGATGGAGCAAAAGCTAGACCTGGAGATGGAGCTGGAGATGGAGCAAAAGCTAGACCCGGAGATGGAGCTGGTGATGGAGCAAAAGCTAGACCTGGAGATGGAGCTGGAGATGGAGCAAAAGCTAGACCTGCAGATGCTGCTGGAGATGGAGCAAAAGCTAGACCTGGAGGTGGAGCTGGAGATGTAGCAAACACTAGACCTGGAGATGGAGCTGGAGCCAGAGCTGGAGATGGAGCTGGAGATGGAGCGAAAGCTAGAGCTGGAGATGGGGCTGGAGATGGAGCGAAAGCTGGAGCTGGAGATGGAGCTGCAGATGGATCGAAAGCTGGAGCTGGAGATGTAGCTGGAGATGGAGCGAAAGCAAGAGCTGGAGATGGAGCTGGAGATGGAGCGAGAGCTAGACCTGGAGATGGAGCTGGAAATGGAGCGAGAGCTAGACCTGGAGATGGAGCTGGAGATGGAGCAAAAGCTAGACCTGGCGATGGAGCTTGAGATGGAGCAAAAGCGAGACCTGGCGATGGAGCTGGAGATGGAGCAAAAGCTAGACCTGGAGATGGAGCTGGAGATGGAGCAAAAGTTAGAGCTGGTGATGGAGATGGAGATGGAGCGAAAGCTAGACCTGGAGAGGGAGCTGGAGATGGAGCGAAAGCTAGACATGGAGATGGAGCTGGAGATGGTGCGAAAGCTAGACCTGGAGCTGGAGATGGAGCGAAAGCTAGACCTGGAGATGGAGCTGGAGATGGAGCGAATGCTAGACCTGGAGATGGAGCGAAAGCTAGACCCGGAGATGGAGCGAGAGCTAGGCCTGGAGATGGACCTGGAGATGGAGCGGGAGCTAGACCAGGAGGTGGTGCTGGAGATGGAGCTCGAGCTCGAGCTGGACATAGAGCTGGAGATGGAGCGAGAGCTAGACCTGGAGATGGAGCTGGAGATGGAGCAAGAGCCAGACCTGGAGATGGAGCTGGAGATTGAGCGAGATCTAGACCTGGAGATGGAGCTGGAGATTGAGCGAGATCTAGACCTGGAGATGGAGCTGGAGATGGAGCGAGAGCTAGACCGGGTGATGGAGATGGAGAAGGAACGAGAGATAGACCGGGAGATGGAGCTGGAGATGGAGCAAAAGATAGACATGGCGAAGGAGATGGAGTTGGAGCAAAAGGAAGACCTGGCGATGAAGCTGGAGATGGAGCAAAAGGTGGACCTGGCGATGGAGCAGGAGATAGAGCAAAAGATAGACCTGGAGATGGAGCTGGAGGTGGAGCAAAAGCTAGACCTGGAGATGGAGCTGGAGATGGAGCAAAAGCTGGACTTGGAGACGGAGCTGGAGATGGAGCAAAAGCTAGACCCGGAGGTGGTGCTGGAGACGGAGCAAAAGCTAGACCTGGAGACAGAGCTGGAGACGGAGCAAAAGCTAGACCTGGAGATGGACCTGGAGATGGAGCAATAGCTAGAGCTAGAGATGGAGCTGGAGATGGAGCAAAAGCTAGACCTGGAGATGGAGCTGGAGATGGAGCAAAAGCTAGAGCTGGAGATGGAGCTGGAGACGGAGCAAAAGCAAGACCCGGAGACGGAGCTGGAGATGGAGCAAAAGCTAGACCTGGAGAAGGAGCTGGAGATGGAGCAAAAGCTAGACCTGTAGATGGTGCTGGAGATGGAGCAAAAGCTAGACCTGGAGATGTAGCTGGAGATGCAGCAAAAGGTAGACCTGGAGATGGAGCTGGATATGGAGCAATAGCTAGACCTGGAGATGGAGCTGTAGATGGAGCAAAAGCAAGACCTGGAGATGGAGCTGGAGATGGAGCAAAAGCGAGACCTGGAGATGGAGCTGGAGATGGAGCAAAAGCTAGACCCGGAGATGTAGCTGGAGATGGAGCAAAAGAATGACCTGCAGATGGAGCTGGAGATGGAGCAAAAGCTAGACCCGGAGATGGAGCTGGAGATGGAGCTAAAGCTAGACATGGAGATGAAGCTGGAGATGGAGCAAAAGCTAGATCTGGAGATGGAGCTGGAGATGGAGCAAAAGCTAGACCGGGAGATGGAGCTGGAGATGGAGCAATAGCTAGACCTGGAGATGGAGCTGGAGATGGAGCAAAAGTTAGAGCTGGTGATGGAGATGGAGATGGAGCGAAAGCTAGACCTGGAGATGGAGCTGGAGATGGAGCGAAAGCTAGACATGGAGATGGAGCTGGAGATGGTGCGAAAGCTAGACCTGGAGCTGGAGATGGAGCGAAAGCTAGACCTGGAGATGGAGCTGGAGATGGAGCGAATGCTAGACCTGGAGATGGAGCGAAAGCTAGACCCGGAGATGGAGCGAGAGCTAGGCCTGGAGATGGACCTGGAGATGGAGCGGGAGCTAGACCAGGAGGTGGTGCTGGAGATGGAGCTCGAGCTCGAGCTGGACATAGAGCTGGAGATGGAGCGAGAGCTAGACCTGGAGATGGAGAGCTGGAGATGGAGCAAGAGCCAGAACCTGGAGATGGAGCTGGAGATTGAGCGAGATCTAGACCTGGAGATGGAGCTGGAGATTGAGCGAGATCTAGACCTGGAGATGGAGCTGGAGATGGAGCGAGAGCTAGACCGGGTGATGGAGATGGAGAAGGAACGAGAGATAGACCGGGAGATGGAGCTGGAGATGGAGCAAAAGATAGACATGGCGAAGGAGATGGAGTTGGAGCAAAAGGAAGACCTGGCGATGAAGCTGGAGATGGAGCAAAAGGTGGACCTGGCGATGGAGCAGGAGATAGAGCAAAAGATAGACCTGGAGATGGAGCTGGAGGTGGAGCAAAAGCTAGACCTGGAGATGGAGCTGGAGATGGAGCAAAAGCTGGACTTGGAGACGGAGCTGGAGATGGAGCAAAAGCTAGACCCGGAGGTGGTGCTGGAGACGGAGCAAAAGCTAGACCTGGAGACAGAGCTGGAGACGGAGCAAAAGCTAGACCTGGAGATGGAGCTGGAGACGGAGCAAAAGCAAGACCCGGAGACGGAGCTGGAGATGGAGCAAAAGCTAGACCTGGAGAAGGAGCTGGAGATGGAGCAAAAGCTAGACCTGTAGATGGTGCTGGAGATGGAGCAAAAGCTAGACCTGGAGATGTAGCTGGAGATGCAGCAAAAGGTAGACCTGGAGATGGAGCTGGATATGGAGCAATAGCTAGACCTGGAGATGGAGCTGTAGATGGAGCAAAAGCAAGACCTGGAGATGGAGCTGGAGATGGAGCAAAAGCGAGACCTGGAGATGGAGCTGGAGATGGAGCCAAAAGCTCTAGACCCGGAGATTGTTCGCTGGAGATGGAGCAAAAGGAATGACCTGCAGATGGAGCTGGAGATGAGCAAAAGCTAGACCCGGAGATGGAGCTGGAGATTGGAGCCTAAAAGCTAGACATGGAGATGAAGCTGGAGATGGAAGCAAAAGCTAATCTAGTAGATGGAGCTGGAGATGGAGCAAAAGCTAGACCTGGAGATGGAGCTGGAGATGGAGCAAATAGCTAGACCTGGAGATGGAGCTGGAGATGGAGCAAAAGTTAGAGCTGGTGATGGAGATGGAGATGGAGCGAAAGCTAGACCTGGAGAGGGAGCTGGAGATGGAGCGAAAGCTAGACATGGAGATGGAGCTGGAGATGGTGCGAAAGCTAGACCTGGAGCTGGAGATGGAGCGAAAGCTAGACCTGGAGATGGAGCTGGAGATGGAGCAAAAGTTAGAGCTGGTGATGGAGATGGAGATGGAGCGAAACCTAGACCTGGAGAGGGAGCTGGAGATGGAGCGAAAGCTAGACATGGAGATGGAGCTGGAGATGGTGCGAAAGCTAGACCTGGAGCTGGAGATGGAGCGAAAGCTAGACCTGGAGATGGAGCTGGAGATGGAGCGAATGCTAGACCTGGAGATGGAGCGAAAGCTAGACCCGGAGATGGAGCGAGAGCTAGGCCTGGAGATGGAGCTGGAGATGGAGCGGGAGCTAGACCTGGAGGTGGTGCTGGAGATGGAGCTCGAGCTCGAGCTGGACATAAGAGCTGGAGAGGAGCGAGAGCTAGACCTGGAAAATGGAGCTGGAAATGAGCAAGAGCCAGACCTGGAGATGGAGCTGGAGATTGAGCGAGATCTAGACCTGGAGGGATTGGACTGGAGATTGAGCGAGATCTAGACCTGGAGATGGAGCTGGAGATGGAGCGAGAGCTAGACCGGGTGATGGAGATGGAGAAGGAACGAGAGAGATAGACCGGAGATGGAGCTGGAGATGGGAGCAAAAGATAGACATGGCGAAGGAGATGGAGGTGGAGCAAAAGGAAGACCTGGCGATGAAGCTGGAGATGGAGCAAAAGGTAGACCTGGCGATGGAGCAGGAGATAGAGCAAAAGATAGACCTGGAGATGGAGCTGGAGGTGGAGCAAAAGCTAGACCTGGAGATGGAGCTGGAGATGGAGCAAAAGCTGGACTTGGAGACGGAGCTGGAGATGGAGCAAAAGCTAGACCCGGAGGTGGTGCTGGAGACGGAGCAAAAGCTAGACCTGGAGACAGAGCTGGAGACGGAGCAAAAGCTAGACCTGGAGATGGACCTGGAGATGGAGCAAATAGCTAGAGCTAGAGATGGAGCTGGAGATGGAGCAAAAGCTAGACCTGGAGATGGAGCTGGAGATGGAGCAAAAGCTAGAGCTGGAGATGGAGCTGGAGACGGAGCAAAAGCAAGACCCGGAGACGGAGCTGGAGATGGAGCAAAAGCTAGACCTGGAGAAGGAGCTGGAGATGGAGCAAAAGCTAGACCTGGAGATGGTGCTGGAGATGGAGCAAAAGCTAGACCTGGAGATGTAGCTGGAGATGCAGCAAAAGCTAGACCTGGAGATGGAGCTGGATATGGAGCAATAGCTAGACCTGGAGATGGAGCTGTAGATGGAGCAAAAGCAAGACCTGGAGATGGAGCTGGAGATGGAGCAAAAGCGAGACCTGGAGATGGAGCTGGAGATGGAGCAAAAGCTAGACCCGGAGATGTAGCTGGTGATGGAGCAAAAGCGAGACCAGGGACAAAACGGAGCTGGAGATGGAGCAAAAGCTAGAACTGGTAGGAGATGGAGCTGGAGATGGAGATGGAGCGAAAGCTAGCTGGAGATTGGAGCAAAATCTAGATGCTGAGATTGTGCTGGTGATGGAGCGAAAGCGAGAGCTGGAGATGGAGCTGGAGATGGAGTCGAGAGGTGGAGCAAAAAGCTAGACCTGTGAGATCAGCTGAGATGGAGCAAAAGCTAGACTTGGAGACGGAGCTGGAGATGGAGCAAAAGCTAGACCCGGAGGTGATGCTGGAGACGGAGCAAAAGCTAGACATGGAGACAGAGCTGGAGACGGAGCAAAAGCTAGACCTGGAGATGGAGCTGGAGATGGAGCAATAGCTAGACATGGAGCTGGAGATGGAGCTGGAGATGGAGCAAAAGCTAGACCTGGAGATGGAGCTGGAGATGGAGCAAAAGCTAGAGCTGGAGATGGAGCTGGAGACGGAGCAAAAGCAAGACCCGGAGACGGAGCTGGAGACGGAGCAAAAGCTAGACCTGGAGAAGGAGCTGGAGATGGAGCAAAAGCTAGACCTGGAGATGGTGCTGGAGATGGAGCGAAAGCTGGAGCTGGAGATGTAGCTGTAGATGGAGCGGAAGCTAGAGCTGGAGATGGAGCTGGAGATGGAGCGAGAGCTAGTCATGCAGATGGAGCTGGAAATGGAGCGAGAGCTAGAGCTGTAGATGGAGATGGAGCGAAAGCTAGAGCTGGAGATTGTGCTGGAGATGGAGCGAAAGCTAGACCTGGAGATGGAGCTGGAGATGGAGCGAAAGCTAGAGCAGGAGATGGAGCTGGAGATGGAGCGAAAGCTAGACCCGGAGATGGAGCTGGAGATGGAGCGAGAGCTAGACCTGGAGATGGAGCTGGAAATGGAGCGAGAGCTGCACCTGGAGATGGAGCTGGAGATGGAGCTAAAGCTAGACCTGGCGATGGAGCTGGAGATGGAGCAAAAGCAAGACCTGCGATGGGAGCTGAGATGGAGGCACAAACTAGACCTGTAGATGGAGCTGAGATGGGGCAAAAGGTAGACCTGGCACGGACTGGAGATGGGTCAACAACTCGACCTGGAAATGGAGCGCAGATGCAACAAATGCTAGAGCTGGAGATGGAGCTGGATATTGAGGCGAAAAGCTAGACCTGGAACGTAGCTGGGGATGGAGCAAAGCTGGATCGCAGATGGAGCTGGAGATGGAACAAAAAAGCTAGTAACCCGGAGATGGGGCTGGGGATTGGAGCAAAAGCTTAGACCTGGAGAAGACCGGAGATGGAGATGGAGCCAAAAGCTGGACCTGCCAGATGAGCTGGAGATAGAGCAAAAAGCTAGACCCTGAGATGGAGCTGGAGATGAGCAAAAGCTAGACATGGAGATGAAGCTGGAGATGGAGCAAAAGCTAGACCGAGAGTTCTAGAGATGGAGCAAAATCTAGATCTGGAGATGGAGCTGGAATGGAGTCAAAAGCTAGAACGAGATGGAGCTAGGAGAAGGAGCAAAAGCAGACCCGGAGATGGAAGCAGGTGATGGAGCAAAATGCTAGACCTGGAGTGAGCTGGAAGATGGAGCAAAAGCTAGACCTGTCAGATGCTGCGGAGATGGTGCAAAAGCTAGACCTGGAGGTGAAGCTGGAGATGTAGCAAACACTAAGACCTGGAGATGGAGCTGAGAAGGAGCATTAGCTAGACCTGGAGATGTAGCTTGTGATGAGCAGAGCTAGACCTGAGATGGAGCGGAGATGGAGCGAGAGCTTGACCGGGAAGATGAGCTTGGAGATTGACGCGAGAGCTAGATCTGGAGATGGAGCTAGAGATGGAGCGAGATCTATACCTGGAGATGGAGCTGGAGATGGAGCGAGAGCTAGACCGGGAGATGGAGCTGGAGATGGAGCGAGAGATAGACCTGAGATTGAGCTTGAGATGAGCGAGAGATAGACGGGAAGATGGATCTGAGATGACGAGTGACAGACCTGGAAGATGGAGCTGGAGATGGAACGAGAGCAAGACCTGGAGATGGAGCTGGAGATGGAGCGAGAGCTAGACCTGGAGATGGAGCTGGAGATGGAAGCAAAAGCGAGACATGGCGATGGAGCTGGAGATGGAGCAAAAGCGAGACCTGGCATGGAGCTTTGAGTTGGGCTAAAGCTAGATCTTGGCGATGGAGCTTGGAAGATGTAGCAAAAGCAAGACCCTGGCATGAGCTGGAGAAGGAGCAAAAGGTAGACCTGGCGAAGGAGCTGAAGAGTGGAGCAAAAGCTAGACCCGGAGATGGTGACTGGAGACGGAAAGCAAAAGCTAACCCACGGAGAGGATCTGGGAGATGGAAGCAAAAGCTAGACCTGGAGATGGAGCTGGAGATGGAGCAATAGTTAGAGCTGGAGATGGAGCTGGAGATGGAGCAAAAGCTAGACCTGGAGATGGAGCTGGAGATGGAGCAAAAGCTAGAGCTGGAGATGGAGCTGGAGATGGAGCAAAAGCAAGACCCGGAGATGGAGCTGGAGATGGAGCAAAAGCTAGACCTGGAGAAGGAGCTGGAGATGGAGCAAAAGCTAGACCTGGAGATGTTGCTGGAGATGGAGCAAAAGCTAGACCTGGAGATGTTGCGCAGGGTTTCCAGCCAACTATGTTAACAGAGAAAGGTTGAAACAAGTTAGTCTTTATTCTTTGGAGCGCCACAGAAGGTAAGGGGACTTGTTGAGGGCTTAAAGTGATGAAAGGGAGAGACAATGGGGATACTTTTTTCCCATCTGAGGTAGGGAATTTCAAACAGAGGGACATGACATGAGAATTAAAGGGAGCAGAGGTTTCGGGGTAACGTGAGGGGGAAACTTTTTTACTCAGAGTGTGGTGGCTCGTGTGGAATCAGCTTTCCAGCAGACTTGGTGGAGGCAGGAATCGATTTAACATTTAAGAGTAAAGTGGATAGGTATATAATGACGTGAAGGGAATGGGGGGTATGGTCAGAGTGCAGGTAGAATGGGACTAGGGAAAACAAATGGTCGGCAACGGACTGGAAGGCCGAGCAGGGCCTGTTTCCGTGATTGTAATTGTTATCTGGTTATATGGTTATATGTAGCTCGAAGATTCAGCAAAACAGACCTGGAGATGGAGCTGCAGCTGGAGCAAAAGCAATACCCGGAGATGGAGCTGGAGAATCGGAGCAAAAGCTAGACCTGAGATGGAGCCGGAGATGGGAGTAAATTCAAGAGCTGGAGATGGAGCTGGAGATGGAGCGAAATCTAGCTGGAGATGGAACAAAATCTAGAGCGGGAGATGGAGCTGGAGATGTGAGCGAAAGCTAGACCTTGAGATGGAGCTGGAATGGAGGCGAAAGCTAGAACCTGGAGAGGAGACTGGGGATGGGGCGAAAGATAGACATGGAGATGGAGCTGGAGGAAGGAGCGAAAGCTAGACCTGGAGAATTAGGACTGGGGATGGAGCGAAATCCTATGAACCTGGAGAGGAGCGAAAGCTAGAAAAAACCCCGAGATGAGCTGGAGATGAGCGAAGACCTGGGCCAGGGGTGATGGAGCGGAGATGGAGCGAGAATACACCGTAGATAAAGCTTGGAGATTGAGACGGGAGCTTGGACCCTGGAATGGAGACTGGAGATGGACGAGTGCTTTCGAAGCTGGACCATAGAGCTGGAAATAGAGCGAGAGCCAAACTGGAGTTGAGCGAGAGCTACACATGGAGATTGGAGCTGGAGGTGGAACGAGCGATAGCCGCAGATGGAGCTGGAGATGGAGCGAGAGCTAGCCTGGACATGGAGCAGCTAAAAAGAGCGAGCTACACGACCAGGAGCAGGTATCAGGCGAATAAGCTAGAGCAAAGACCGAGTGATGTTGAGCTGGAGATTTTGGATGCTAGAGATTAGATAGGGAGAAGGGAGCTTGATATGGACCGAAACTAGACCTGGAGATGTAGCTGCTGGAGAAGCAGCAAAATCAATACCTGGAGATGGAGCTGGATATGGAGAAGCAATAGCGAGACCTGGAGATGGAGATGGGAGCAAAAGCAAAGACCCTGAGATGTATCTAGGAGATGGAAGCAAAAAGATTGACCTCAGATGGGAGCAGAGATTAACAAAATCAAGACCCGGAGAAGGAGCTGGAGAAAGAGCTAAAGCTAGACATGGAGATGAAGCTGGAGAAGGAGCAAAAGCTATATCTCGGATATGGAGCAGGAGATGGAGCAAAACTAGACTGGATATGGAGCTGGAGATGGAGCAATAGCTAGACCCTGGAGGATGGATCAGGAGATGGAGCAAAAGTTAGAAGCAGGTTGATGGATATGGAGATGAGCGAAGCCGCCCCTGGAGCGTGAGCTGGACATGGAGCGAAAGCTAGGACATGGAGATGGAGCTGGAGTATGGTAGCAAAGCTAGACTGGAGCGGAGGAATTGGAGCGGAAAGCCTAAGAACCAGGAGATGGCGCTGCTGGAGATTGGGAGCGAATGCTAGACCTGGAGATGGAGCGCAAAGCTAGACCGGAGATGGAGCGAGAGCTAGCCTGGAGATGGACACTGGAGATGGAGCGGAGCTCGACCAGGAGGTGGTGCTGGAGATGGAGCTCGAGCTCGAGCTGGACATAGAGCTGGAGATGGGGAGCGAGAGCTAGACCCTGGAGATGGAAGCTGGAATTGAGCAAGAGCCATACCGTGAGATGGAAGCTGAGATTGAGCGAGATCTAGACCTGGAGATGGAGCAGGAGATTGACGAGACTAGACCTGGAGATGGAGCTGGAGATGGACGAGAGCTAGACCGGGTGATGGAGAAAGGAGGAAGGAACGAAGAGATAGACCGGGAGATGGAGCTGGACATGGAGCAAAAGATAGACAGGATGGCGAAGGAGATGAGTTGGATCAAAAGAAGACCTGGCGATGAAGCTGGAGAGATGGAGCAAAAGGTAGACACTGGCGATGGAGCGGAGATCAGAGCAAAAGATAGACCTTGAGATGGCCTGGAGGTGGAGCAAACGCTAGACCTGGAGATGGAGCTGGAGATGTGAGCTAAGCTGGACTTGGAGACGGACTGGAGATGGAGCAAAAGCTAGACACGGAGGTGGTGCTGGAGACGAGGCAAAAGATAACCTGGAGACAGAGCCGGAGACGGAGCAAAAGCTAGACCTGGAGAGGACCTGAGATGGAGCAATAGCTTTAAGAGCTAGAATGGAGCTGGGAGAGGAGGCAAAAAGCTTAGGACCTAGGAGATGGAGCTGGAGATGGAGCAAAAGCTAGAGCTGGAGAGGAGCTGGAGACCGGAGCAAAACAAGACCCGGAGACTGAGCCTCGAGATGGAGCAAAAGCTAGACCTGGAGAAGGAGCTGGAGATGAGCAAAAGCTAGACCTGGGGATAGAGCTGGAGATGGAGCAAAAGCTAGACCTGGAGATGTAGCTGGAAGATGCAGCCAAAACTCTAGAACCTGGAATGGAGCTGGATATGGAGCAATAGCTAGGACCTGGATATGGAGCTGTAGATGGAGCAAAAGCAAGACCTGAATTGAGCTGGGAGATGGAGCAAAAGCGAGACCCTGGAGATGGACTGGAGATGGAGGCAAAAGCTAGACCCGGAGATGTAGCTGTGATGGACAAAAGCTAGACATGGACACGGAGAGCTGGAGATGGAGCAAAGAACTAGATCGGAGATGGAGCTGTAGAGGAGATGAGCAAAGCTAGCCTGGAGATGGAGCAAAATCTAGAGCTGGAGATTGTGCTGGAGAAGGAGCGAACAGCGAGAGCCTGGAGATGGAGCTGGAAGAAGGAGCGAGAGGTGGAAGTCAAAAGCTAGACCTGGAGAGGGAGCAGGAGATGGAGTCAAAAGCTAGACTTGGAGACGGACTGGAGATTGAGCAAAAGCTAGACCCGTAGGTGGTGGCTGGAGACGGGAGCAAAAGCTAAGACATGGAGACCAGAGCTGGAGACGGAGCAAAAGCTAGACCTGGAGAAGGAGCTGAAGATGGAGCAATAGCTAGAGCTGGAGATGGAGCTGGAGATGGAGCAAAAGCTAGACCTGGAGATGGAGCTGGAGATGGAGCAAAAGCTAGAGCTTGGAGATGGAGCTGGGAGACGGAGCAAAAGCAAGACCCGGAGACGGAGCTGGAGACGGAGCAAAAGCTAGTACCTGGAGAAGGAAGCTGGAGATGGAGCAAAAGCTAGACCAGGGAGATGGTGCTGGAGATGGAGCAAAGCTGGAGCTGGACATGTAGCTTGTAATGGAGCGGAGAGCTAGAGCTGTGAGATGGAGCTGGAGATGGAGCGATAGCAAGTCATGGAGATGGAAGCTGGAAATGGATCGAGAGATAGAGCTGTAGATGGAGATGGAATGGAGCGAAAGCTAGTGCTGAGATGGAGCTGGAGATGGTAGCTGAGAGCTGACCCTGGAGATTGAGCAGGAAAATGAGCGAGAGCTGCACCTGGAGATGGAGCTGGAGATGGAGCAAAGCAAGCCCATTGGCTGATGGAGCTGGAGAATGACAACAAACTAGACCTGTAGATGGGAGCTGGAGATGGGGCAAAAGGTAGAACCTGGCGACGGAGCTGGAGATGGGTCCCAAAAAAGCTAGACCTGGAAATGGGAGCTGCAGATGCAACAAATGCTAGAGCTGGAGATGGAGCTGGATATGGAGCCGAAAGCTAGTACCTGGAGAAGTAGCTGGGGATGGGAGCCAGAGCTAGACCGGGAGATGGAGCTGGAGATGGTAGCGAGAGATAGACCGGGAGATGGAGCTGGAGATGGAATCGAGAGATACACCTGGAGATGGAGCAGCAGATGGAACGAGAGCTAGACCTGGAGATGGAGATGGCGATGGAGCGAGAGTTAGACCTGGAGATGGAACTGGAGATGGAGCAAAAGCGAGACATGGGCGATGGAGCTGGAGATGGAGCAAAAGCGAGACCTGGCGATGGAGGCAGGATTGGGAGCAAAAGCTAGATCTTGCGGATGGAGCAGGAGGATGTAGCAAAAGCAAGAACTGGCAAGAGCTGGAGATGGAGCAAAAGGTAACCTGGCCGAAGGAGCTCGGATGAATGAGCAAAAAGCTAGACCTGGAGAATGGAGCTGGAGATCGGCGCAAAAGCTATCCTTTGAGACGGAGCTGGAGATGGAGCAAAAGCTAGACCTGGAGATGGTGCTGGAGATGGAGCAAAAGCTAGACCTAGAGATGGAGCTGGAGATGGAAGCAAAAGCGAGACATGGCGATGGAGCTGGAGATGGAGCAAAAGCGAGACCTGGCGATGGAGCTGGAGTTGGAGCTAAAGCTAGATCTGGCGATGGAGCTGGAGATGGAGCAAAAGCAAGACCTGGCGATGGAGCTGGAGATGGAGCAAAAGGTAGACCTGGCGAAGGAGCTGAAGATGGAGCAAAAGCTAGACCCGGAGATGGTGCTGGAGACGGAGCAAAAGCTAGACCTGGAGATGGAGCTGGAGATGGAGCAAAAGCTAGACCTGGAGATGGAGCTGGAGATGGAGCAATAGTTAGAGCTGGAGATGGAGCTGGAGATGGAGCAAAAGCTAGACCTGGACATGGAGCTGGAGATGGAGCAAAAGCTAGAGACTGGAGATGGAGCAGTAGAAGGAGCAAAAGCAAGACCCGGAGATGGAGCTGGAGATTGAGCAAAAAGCTAGGACCTGGAAGGAGCTGGAGATGGAGCAAAAGCTAGACCTGGAGATGTTGCTGGAGATGGAGCAAAAGCTCGACCTGGAGATGATGCCAAGTTTCCAGCAGCTATGTTACCGAGAAAGGTTTGAAACAATAGTCTTTATTCTTTGGAGCGCAGAAGGGTTTAAGGGTGGACAGATTGAGGTCTTTAAAATTGATGAAAGGGAGAGACATGGGATACGTTTTTCCCATTGAGGGTAGGGAAGTTTCAACAAGAGGCTGACATGTGAATTAAGGGGGACAGAGGTTTGTGGGTAACGTGAGGGGGAATTTTTTAACTCAGAGTGTGGTGGCTGTGGAATCTGCTTCAGCAGACGTGGTGGAGGCAGGAGGGATCGATTTTAACATGTAGAGTAAAGGGATAGGTATATGGACGTGAAGGGAATGGAGGGGTATGGTCTGAGTGCAGGTAAGTTGGGACTAGGGGGGAAAACAAATGGTTCGGCACGGACTGGAAGGGCCGGAGAGGTGCCTGTGTCCGTGATGTAATTGTTATATGGTTTATATGGTTAGATGTATATGATGCAGCAAATAGCTGACCTGGAGATGGAAAGCTGCAGGATGGAGCAAAAGCAATACCCGGAGATGGAGCTGGTGTGATGGAGCCAAAAGCTAGACCTGGAGATGGAAGCCGGAGACGGAGTAAGATCTAGAGCTGTGAGATGGAGCTGGAGATGGAGCGGAAAATGCTAGCTTGGAGATTGGGAGCAAAAATTAGAGCGGGAGAGATGGAGCTGGAGGATGGAGCCGAAAGGCTAGACCTGGAGAATGGAGCGGAGGATGGAGCGAAAGCTAGACATGGGAGATGGAGCTGGATGATGGAGCGAAAGGATAGCCATGGAGATGGGAGCTGGAGATGGAGCGAAAAGCTAGACCTGGGAGATGGAGTGGGATGGAGCGAATCCGAGACCTGGAGGATGGAGCGAAGCTTAGACCCGGAGATGGAGGTTGAGATGGAGCGAGACCTGGGCCAGGGTGGGTGATGGAGCTGGAGATGGAGCGGAGATACACCGGGAGATAGAGCTTGAGATGGAGCTGGGAGCTTGAACTGGAGATGAGCTGAAGATGGGCGAGTGCTCGCGCTGGACATGTGCTGGAGATGGAGCGAGAGCTAGAACTGGAGATGGAGCGAGAGCTAACATGGAGATGAGCTGGAGGTGGAACGGAGCGATAGACCGGCAGATGGAGCTGGAGATGGAGCGAGAGCTAGACCTGGGAACACGGAGCTGGGAGATTGAGGAGATCTTAGACCTTGGTGATGGAGCTGGAGGATGGAGCGAGAGCTAGACCCGTGGGATGGAGCTGGAGATGGAAGCGAGAGTTAGATAGGGAGATGGAGCTGGCGCTGGCCCCCCCCCGAATGCTAGAAACTGGAAGATGGTAGCTGGAGCTGGAACGAGAGATAGACCCCTGGAGTGGAGCTGGAGATGGAGCGAGAGCTAGACCTGGAGATGGAGCTGGAGCTGTAGCAATAAGCGAGGACCTTGGGATTGGAAGCTGGAGATGGAGCAAAAGCGGACCTGGCGATGGAGTGGGTTTGAGCTAAAGCTCGACTGGCGATGGAGCAGGAGGATGGAGCAACAGCTAGACCTGGCGATGGAGCTGGAGGGTGGAGCAGAAGGTAGGACCTGGCGACGGAGCTGGATGAGGGGTTAAAAGGTAGACCCTGCGATTGAGCTGGGAGAGGAGCAAAGATAGACCCTGGAGATGGAGGCTGGAGATGGAGCAAAAGCTAGACCTGGAGCTGGGTGGAGATGGAGCAAAAGCTAGTTCTTGGAAGCGGAGCTGGTGATGGAGCAAAGGCTAGACCTGGAGTTGGTGCTGGGATGGAGCAAAGTGGACCTAGAGAATGGAGCAGGAGATGGCGCAAAGTAGACCAGGAGATGGAGCTCGAGATGGAGCAAAAGCGAGAAATGGAGATGGAACTGGAGAAGGAACGAGAGATAGTCCGGGAGATGGGAGTGGAGATGGAACGAGAGATAGACTGGAGATGGAGCTGGAGATGAAGCGAGAGCTAGACATGTAGACGGAGTGGAGATGGCGCCCCCCCCGCCCCCGCGACCTGGCGATGGAGCTGGAGTGGAGTAAAGCTAGACCTGCGATGGAGCTGGAGATGGAGCATAAGCAGCCCTGGGCGATGGAGCTGGAGATGGAGCAGAAGGTAGACCTGGCGATGGAGCTGGAGAAAGAGTAAAAGGTAGACCTGGCGATTGAGTGGGAGATGGGCAAAAGCGTGACCTGGCGATGGAGCTGGAGTTGGAGCTAAAGCTAGACTGGCGTGGATCTGGAGATGGAACATAAGCAAGCCTGGCGATGGAGCTGGAGATGGAGCAGAAGGTAGACCTGGCGATGCGCTGGAGAAAGAGTAAAAGGTAGATCCTGGCGATGGAGCTAGAGAAGGAGCAAAAGTTAGACTGGAGATGGAGCTGGCAGATGGAGTAAAGCTGGAGCTGGAGATGGAGCTGGAGATCGAGAAAAGCTAGACCTGTAGATGGAGCTGGAGATGAGCGAGAAGCTAGACCTGTAGATGGTGCTGCAGATTGGAGCGAGAGATAGACCGGGAGATGGAGCAGGAGATGTGGAGCGAAGCTAGACCTGGAGAGGGAGCTG
>JAVHYY010000490.1:0-156285 GCA_035221665.1 Okamejei kenojei | reverse complement strand
TGCTATTGTAGTCCCCAACTAAAAGTTTAGTAATCGAGGGAACAATTTTTTTAAAGGAAAGATTGGGAAGATATAATTATCATACAGTCCTGAAATAAATAGAAATCGAGCTGCGGGGAGAAATTCATCTTAAGCATTCAATCAGCCAAAGAGGGAAAGGCGGTGTTTTTTCCAAAACCTAAATATAAGATATGAAGTTTTGTGATATGCAGGAAAATTTGTTTTGAACAGAGGGAATCATTTACTAGTAACCTAAACTCCGAGATATCTAATTTCTCAGTATTCAATTCTAAAAGAACTGTTGGAGCCATTGATGTCTTGTGCCGTTAATTGGCATAATTTTTGCTTTTAATTCCAATTAATTCTGTAACCGCATAGAAGGATCGAATTGGTCTATAATCGAATCATAAATTTGGAATACTAGTTTGTGGTTAGTATTGTATAATAGAATACATCATCTTGTCTGCATACAGGGAAATTTGTTCATCAGTATGTCTAGTATTGTAACCATATATGCCAGGGTGGACCTGATACTCTCAGCAAGTGATTCTATGCTAATGCAAAAAAGCATCGTGGAGAGAGCGCATCCTTGTCTATTGGCCCGCTGAATAGGTACCATTTTGATGACATAGTTTTGATGGTTAGTATTCTGGTGCTCGTGTTCGTATTATTTGAAGGTTTCAACCATGAGATCAATTTTTTCGCCAATTTGAATTTTTTCCCAGCATTGTGAAAAGAAAGAACCATTCCACAAACTTGGGTCAAAACAAGCCTTTTTCCGCGTCCAATGCGATGATTGTGAGGCTATCATTTCGGTATTTCTATGTGAATTAAATTATCTTTAAACACATATCAGAATTAAAGAAGAAGTAGTCGTTTGGCAAAATGGGAACCGGTTTGACCTTTAGTGTACAAGTTAGAAAATGACTATCTGAGTCTACGACCAGAATCTTGGCTAGGATCTTCTGATCCGTGATTTAAAAGGTAATTGCTCCGATAATATCCTGGCTCTTCAACGTTCTTAAGATTTTTTTTAGGAATTAATGTGATAATTGATTCTGCGAGAGTCTGCGGTAAAGTCTGCTTCTTGAAACGCCCTGGCATACAGCCTTGTAGATGTGGGGAAATTATATCGTTAATTTTTTTGTAAATTCATTATTCAATAAACTCCATCTGATAGCCAGGAGTTTTTTCCACTTTTCAGTGATTTAATAGTCTCTGAAATGTCCTTTACTGTTAGCTCTGAACCCGATTCCTTATGTTCATCAAATGAGGGATGGAAGATTGCACTTGTCCAGAAAAGTCTGCATCATCACTGAATCGGCTGTTGTTTGAGAGAGTAGAAAGTTTTGGTAAAATTGTTGAAATCTTTTTTCCGTTGATATCTTTGAGCAGTTCTCCTTTTATCTGATCGAATTTTTTATGTATCCCTCTGTTCCCCGGCAGTCTGGGTCTCTCTGGATCATTGTCTAGTTCACCTTATTCTGACCTACAGCAGAAACTAAAAATCTGCTAAGCCTAGGTCAGAAAAACAATGAAAAGGTGGACAAGCGAGGGCATTGAGAACCTACAATCTGCTTTGACTGCGCGGATTGGAATTTGTTTCGGAAGCAACCACAAGCCTCGATGAATATACAGACACTGTAAAATCATCATAATGTCCAGCATTGTGAGGACAGTTGCATTCCAACTAGGACCCGGACCTGGTTCAATAACAACAAGCCCTGGGGTTTACTGCAGAAACAGAACTCAGACAGCTCCAACGTCCTAAAGAGGAGGCCTACAGGAGCAGGGATGCAGACTTCTACAGGAGGCCAAGTACAAGCCGAGAAGGAATCAGAGCTGCCCAAGGTAAGGTACTCTGAGAAGTTGAGGAACAAGTTTTCTCAGCTCGTGACTCTCCTTCAGGTTTGGAAGGGCCTGCAAGAAATTACCAGCTACAAGAGGAAAAGCCCCCGCTCTTTGGACTACATCAGCAGACCAACGACCTGAATGAGTTTTTTTTTTACTTGCAGGTTTGAAAATGAGAAACGTAACCCTGGTATCCCCCTGTCCCCCTCCTACACCCCAATCCCCTCCCCAACCAACACAGCCAAACCCCAGTCCTGCAAAGAAATAGACCCCTGCACCCTCTCCCCATCCCATTCACCACTTCACACCTACTTTAAGGCAAGACTCCAGTATGGGAAAAGGCTGGACCATTTCCCACCCCAACCAACAACACCCAACTCACAACCTGACCTCAGTCTGCAAAGACTGGGCCCCCCCTTCTACCTACCCTCCTCCAATCACCACTTCACACCCAATTAACCAGTCAATGCTGAATAAAGACAGGTAGCATGGGGTTATCTGAACACAATTAGCTTCTTCCCCCACTAAACTCAAACGTGCACTCTCTCCAGCACATCCTGACTATTCCCAGGGTACAAATATCTGTTTAATAAGCCCAATGCTTCTCCTCATCGCCCACCTTCCCCCCACTCTAATCCATCCCTGCCACTAACCCCCTCTCCCTCGCAGCCTACTGACCCTACCTCTCTTCATCTCTCCCCTCCCCCCCTCCCTTCCCTCCTCTTCTCCCTCCATCTCTCCCTCCTTGCCCTCCCCTCTCCCTCCCTCCTTCCTTCCCTCCCTCCCCCTCTCCCTCATCCCTCTCCATATCCGTGTTCACCAGAGATGCTGCCTGTCCCGCTGAGTTAACTCCAGCACTCTGTGTCGGGGCGTGGGTTGGTCTTTGTGACGGACATCCTGGAACCTTTGTTGAGCGTCGGGGAGGTTCTCGGACGATGTCGCCCACAAGACGAGAAGGTTTTTTCAGCCAGCGCCGAGGTCAAGATGTCCCAGAATAGTCTGGCTTCTGTGCTTCTCCTTCTCACCGTGTTGGCCCACAGGGGCTGCGCTTGTATGAACTGCGACCGCCGGCTCTGGTCCAAGTTCCTGGACCTGATGAACCGCTGTCTGATCGTGGTTTCTGAGGACGAATCTTCCCCTCAGCTGGACCCGGTTATCACTTACACCAAGGACTTCAAGATGGGTGAGAGGTGGAGGGAGAGGGTGAGAGGGAGGGAGAGGGATGGAGCGACAGACAGAGGGAAGGGGAGAGGGAGGGAGGGAGAGAGTGAGAGTGTGGGACAGGGGAGCAGTGGTAGGGGAGAGAGGGAGAGACAAGGGAGTGAGGGAAGGTGGAAAGGAAGGGAAAACGGGAGGGAAGAAAGGAGAGTGAGGGAAATGGAGAGACATGGGGAGGGAGAGAAGGGGGACGGATAGAGAGGGTAGTGAGGAGCGGTGAGGGAGCGCTGCACTGCGGGAGGGAGGGAGGAGGGTAGAGGGGATGAAGGGGGCGGAGAGGAGGAGCGCTGCTCTGCGGGAGGGAGGGGAGTGGGGAGGAAGGTCGATGGGGGGGGGTGGGAGGGAGATAGATGGGAGGGAGGAAGGGAGAGAAGTAGGGTAGAATGTGAGGATGGAGAGAAGGGGGAGGATGGATAAAGCAGAGGGAGGGAGAGGATGGAGGGAGGGTGAGGGGGAGGAGAGAGACGAAGAGAGAGGTGGAGAGGGGGGGGAGTGAGAGAGGGAGGGGGGCATCGGGTTATTAAACACAGTTAGGGAATAGTCAGGATTGCTGGAGAGGGTGGACATGTTTGGGTTTAGTGGGGAAGAAGCTAATTGTATTCCGATATCCCCAGGCCTCTCCTCTTTATCAGCTTTGACTGTCTCGCTCTCGCTCCCTCCCTTCCATTAGTCTATACAGAGACTGTACTTTATACCTTTCAGAAGCTCATTGATTTGATTTACTCCTTCATGTTTTCACTTGGTAAATACGTACAAGCCTTTACTGCCTTCAATAGACACAAAGTGCTGGAGTAACTCAGTGGGTCAGGCAGCATCTCTGGAGAGAAGGAGTGGGTGATGTTTTGGGACGAGACCCTTCTTCAGAGTGAGAGTCAGGGGAGAGGGCGATGCAGAGATATGGAAGGGTAAGGTGCAAAAAGCATTCCTTCTCTCCTGAGATGCTGCCTGTCCCGCTGAGTTACTCCAGCACTTTGCACCTATCCGCGTTCTCCAAGATGCTGCCAGACCTGCTGAATTACTCCAGCACTTTGTGTCAATCTTTGGTGTAATCCAGCCTAGTCATATACAATAGACAATAGGTGCAGGGGTAGGCCATTCGGCCCTTTGAGCAAGCACTGCCATTCACTATGATCATGGCTGATCATCCACTGTCTGTACCACGTATATGATAGTGGATGAACACACCTTCTCCCCATATCCCTTGACTCCGCTATCTTTAAGAGCTCTATCTAATTCTCTCTCTTTAAAGCATCCAGAGAATTGGCCTCCACTGCCTTTTGAGGCAGATAATTCCACAGATTCACAATTCTCTGGGAGATAAAGTTCGTAAACTGTGGCCCCTGGTTCTGGAAACATCGGGAACATGTTTCCTGCCTCCAGCATGCCCAATCCCTTAATAATCTTATGTGTTTCAATAAGATCCCCTCTCAGCCTTCTGAATTTCAAAGAGTGATACAGCGTGGAAACGTGCCCTTTTGCAGGTCAAGTGTTTTTTACACAGAGGGTGGTGGGTGCCTGGAACGTGCTGCCAGGGTTGCTGGTGGAGGCAGATATGATAGTGGCGTTTAAGAGGCTTTTGGATAGGCAGATCGATATGCAGGGAACAGAGGGATATGGATCACGTGCAGGCAGAGGAGATTAGTATAATTTGGCATCATGTTCAGCCCAGACATTGTGGGCACTTTGTGATATTTAGTTTTTGTTTAGATACAAAGTGCTGGAGTAACTCAGCGGGTCAGGCAGCATCTCTGGAGAGAAGGAATGGGTCACGTTTCGGTTGGAGACCCATGTTCAGACTGAGATTCAGGGGAGAGGGAAATGCATTTAGTTTTCCTTTATTTAATTTAACTTAATTTAACTTAGGTTAGATAATCTAGTTCAGTTTAGTTTAATTTAGTTTAGTTTTAATTTAGTTTGAATTTGATTAATTGAGTTTAGTTTAATTTAGTTTAGTTCAGTTTAGTTTAAATTAAATTAGTTTAGTTTATTGTCACGTGTACCGAGGTACATTGAAAAGCTTTTTTGTTGCGTGCTAACCAGCCAGCGGAAAGAATATACACAATTACAATCGAGCCGTCCACAGTGTACAGATACAGGATGAAGGGAATAACATTTAGTGCAAGGTAAAAATCCGATTAAAGATAGACTGAGGGTCTCCAATGGGGTAATGGGAGGTCAGGACTGCTCTCTAGTTGGTGAGAGGACGGTTCAGTTGCCTGATAACAGCCGGAAGATGAAGTCCAGTAAAGTTGGATTAAAGATTGGAATTTAGTAGATTCTATCTCCACAGATTATGAACCCCTAGATGTGTTACATGCCTTTCTCCAAGTTAAATTAAAATCAGGTCAGGGGCTAAATATTTCCCTATCTTCCGCAGCTCTTTCATCTTGTAGTGAGGAGGGAGTGCCGCACTGAGGGAGGGAGGGGTGGTGTGGAGGGTGTGGGTGGGAGGGTGGGGTGGAGGGAAGGAGGGAGGGAGGGAGGGGCGCTGAGGAGGGAGCTCCGCACTGCGGGAGCGAGGGAAGGTTTAGGTCCTTGAATCACTTGTTATTAACTAAACTCCTTCCTCCTTTTCTCC
Organism: Okamejei kenojei; assembly: GCA_035221665.1. Classification (NCBI taxonomy): domain Eukaryota; kingdom Metazoa; phylum Chordata; class Chondrichthyes; order Rajiformes; family Rajidae; genus Okamejei; species Okamejei kenojei. The sequence goes on along the minus strand of JAVHYY010000490.1, from coordinate 150,638 downwards.
CCTCCTCAGCTGTCTGTGGGGACGAATGCAGTGAGTAACAACTGTTTCTGTACCAGCCTCGAAAATTAGCAGTCAGATTCACACTTGTACCAGTTATCAAACTTACCCGGCCCCTACACCCCCCTCTCCCCGTCTCTGTAACCCCCTCCCCTCCCCACTGACCCCTACACCCCTCCCCGTCTCTGTAACCCACTCCCCTCCGGCCTCTACACCCCTCCCTGTCTCTGTTACCCCCTCACCTCCGGATTCTACTCAAACACCTGACCGATGTAGGCCAATGTGCCAAAAGCCTTCTCGACCACCTTATCTACCTGTGATGCCACTTTCAGGGAACTCTGTACCTGTACTCCTTGATCCCTCTGCTCTACAACACTAGCCAGAACCCTAGCATTCACTGTGTATGTCCTGCCCATGTTAGATTTCCCAAAATAAAACACTGTAGCGAGTCCAAACTTTGTGGTCAAACAGTGACTTTATTTGGTGAGATATGTTTGACATACATGTGCGTTAGGACTCTAACATATTGAGTCATTGCTGCTGCTGCTGAGCGAGGGTGTTGACTTGAGCTCAGCTGCCTGTAGACTGGTGATCTCAAGGTAAGATCTGTTGATGCAGCAGGACACTCCCCTTAACCCATGACGTCACGTGACAGTTGTCGTAAACACTGACGAGGGCTCAACTGTAAGTGGTCTGACCATCAGGTGACGCCCCGGAAGCGAAGGAATGAAAACGAGCAGGCCAACGAAACGCGGCAGCCAAAACCCGTCAACTCACAGGCAAAAAGGGATAGAGCGCGCTCACCTTCACCTGGAAGGTGCGCAAGCATGGTTGACGGCGGCTCCTGCTGTGGGTCGGGGGCACCCCGGCTATGGGTCGGGACGGTGGGGCCCGCGGGCGCAGGCAGTGCTCCGGCTGTGGGTCGGGACGGTGGGGCCCGCGGGCGCACTCGACCATCCCGGCCGTATGCCGAGGGGTGTAAGGAGAGCAATGCAAAAGCCGCAGGATGGACGAGACACAGTCGCAACTCATCCACCAGCGGGGGATCGTGTCCCGAGAAATACGGCACCCAGCAACGGCTGGGAGACGTTGGCAACAATGCAAACCAAAGAAAACACAACAAAGAAATAAGAATAAACTAATAGCTAAACCCGACGAGGTCAATAGTGTTCAAAGTGAATAGAGAAAAATAATCTACAGCGAGCAAACACGTCCAAAGTGGTGGGAAACTAAAAGTTCAAATTATCCAATGTCTGATGAGAAGCTGGGCTGGAAGCTGGAACACTGGAGGTTGCAGTGACATCATCCGGCCTGAAGTGGCGCTGTTGTCGGGGGTCAGACTGCAGAGACACCACACAGGCACACACACTCATATAAATATTTATATATAAGTTACATTTAATATTGAGCACAGCGTGTTAAAGCAATACAAGGGAAACTGCACAATACAATGCAAGGGAAGGGGGCAATGAGGGGGCTGGGGAGGAAAGATGGGAGGGAAATGGGGGGACGGGGAAAAGGGATGGAGAGAGGGAAGTTGGGAGAGAGAGAGGGAAGGGAAAGAGAGAGAGAGGAAAGGGAAAGAGAGAGGGAAGGAGGGAGAGAGAGAGGGAAGGGAAAGAGAGAAAGGGAAGGAGAGAGAGAGAGAGAGATCGAGAGAAGAGAGAGATCGAGAGAAGAGAGGGGAGAGAGATTTAGATCGAGAGATAAGCAAAGATCTTTAAAAATAAATATAATAACTTTCTAATGCATCTTGCTCCTGTATAATCTTTGCTTGCAACTGCTCTGTAGCTTTGGAGCGGATTACACAGCGGGAGGCATAATGGTAAAATGACGGCCGTGACGTTCCGTTAGGTACTATACATCAGTCCATTGGATTTCGGAGGAGCGGCCGATCTTGCTCCTCTATAATCTTTGAATCTACCAAAAGCCTTTTTGAAAATTCTGTTTTCCTGTGACACCGCTTCCATGGAACCTCTGGGGGGCAAAAATATAATTTCTTGAATATGTCAATATGGGGAGACAAAGTGGTGAAGAAGGCATATGGCACGCTTGCGGTCTTCGGACAGGACATTGAGTACAAGAGTTGGGACATCATGTGACACTGGATAGAACATTGGTGAGACTACACCTGGAGTATTGTGTGCAGTTATGTTCACCATGCTAAAGAAATGATGTGATTAAGCTAGAGAGGCTGCAGAAGACTTTCACAAGCATGTTGCCGGAACAGCAGAGCTCAAGTTATAAGAAGAGCCTGGATAGGTTGGGAATATTTTTCTCAGAGGTTGAAGGGTGGCCTCACAGCGGTTTATTAAATCATGAGGAGCATAGATAAGATTGAGGAAGATTCATTTTATTAGGGCAGAGTCTAAAGCTGGAGGGTGTAGGGAAGAAGGGCTCCAACCCGAAACATCACCCAATCGTTTTCTCCAGTGATGCTTCCTGACCCGCTGAGTTACTCCAGCATTTTGTGTCTATCTTTGGTATAAACCGGCATTTGCAGTTCCGTGTTTCTAGGTTTAATGTGTGCCTGGATTTTGGGATATTAGGTACAAGGAGAGGGTAGCTGATATGTGTTTAAAGTTATGAGAGACATGGATAGAGTAGTCAGTCAGACCTATTTTCCCCCATGTGGAAATGTCAAACACTGGAGGGAATTGCTTTATGGTGAATGAGGCAAAGTTTAAAGCAGATGTGTGGGCCTAGTTTTTTTACACAGAGGGTGATAGATTCCTGGAACGAGCAGCCATGGTTGGTGGAGGAGGCAGATACAATAGCGGGATAGGAGAGGCTTTTAGATAGGCACATGGAAATGCAAGGAATGGAGGGAAATAGACCATGTGTAGTCAGTCATGCATCAGGGAAACACCTCATTTTTGTCGAGCAAGATCTAAGGTATCCCATTTGCCTGTATCCCTTTAAATCTTTCCTATCCAGGTACCTGTCAAAGTGTTTTTTAAATGTTGTTATATTATCTGCCTCTACTACCTCCTCTGGCAGCTCGTTACATATACCCACCACCCTCTGAGTGAAAAGGTTGCCCCTCAGGTGACTATTAATGCTTTCCTCTCTCACCTTAAAACTATATCCTCTGGTTCTTGATACATAGAAACATAGAAATTAGGTGCAGGAGTAGGCCATTCAGCCCTTCGAGCCTGCACCGCCATTCAATATGATCATGGCTGATCATCCAACTCAGTATCCCGTACCTGCCTTCTCTCCATACCCTCTGATCCCCTTAGCCACAAGGGCCACATCCAACTCACTCTTAAATATAGCCAATGAACTGGCCTCAACTACCCTCTGTGGCAGAGAGTTCCAGAGACTCACCACTCTCTGTGTGAAAAAAGTCTTTCTCATCTCGGTCTTAAAGGATTTCCCCCTTATCCTTAAGCTGTGACCCCCTTGTCCTGGACTTCCCCAACATCGGGAACAATCTTCCTGCATCTAGCCTGTCCAACCCCTTAAGAATTTTGTAAGTTTCTATAAGATCCCCTCTTAATCTCCTAAATTCCAGAGAGTATAACCGAGTCTATCCAGTCTTTCTTCATAAGACAGTCCTGACATCCCAGGAATCAGTCTGGTGAACCTTCTCTGCACTTCCTCTATGGCAATAATGTCCTTCCTCAGATTTGGAGACCAAAACTGCACGCAATACTCCAGGTGTGGTCTCACCAAGACCCTGTACAACTGAAGTAGAACCTCCCTGCTCCTGTACTCAAATCCTTTTGCTATGAAAGCTAACATACCATTCGCTTTTTTCACTGCCTGCTGCACCTGCATGCCTACTTTCAATGACTGGTGTACCATGACACCCAGGTCTCGCTGCATCTCCCCTTTTCCTAATCGGCCACCATTTAACACCCCAAAAGGTGTCATGAAAATTGAGCAACAGATGCAAACTGGGGAACAAGGGAGGGTTTGATGAATGGGTAGGAGTTGGTGGGAGAGAGAGAGAGAGAGAGAGAGAGCAACAGAGAGAGTTTCCATGACAGTTTGAGTCTTGCGCTGAATGTCCTGTTTCTGTGCGGTTACTTCAAACTAATTCCTTATTACTTCTGTGACCATTATAGATCTAATGAAAACACTGCATTGGTCAATTCTGCCCTCCCCTACCATCATGTTTGTAACAAAAAACTCACGGGGTACCTGCCATCTCAGGATGCAGGTAACATTTGATCAAATCTGACGTATGGTAAGTGAGCCATAGATGAACACCCAGAATATTAGAGGGATTGGTGGGATGGAGGGACAGGGAGTGTGTGAGAGAAAGAAAAAGGCAATGGAAATGTGTGAGCAAGAGAGAGAGAGATGTTCAGAGTCACACAGCACTGGAACAGGCCCTTTGTCCCACTGAGCCTGAATTATCATCAAATTTACACAGATCCTGTACTAACCCCTGTTTGTTCTCCCCATATTTCTATCAGCTATCCTCCAGATTCTACCTCCCACCTACACATTTGGGACATTTACAAACTACCATCCGCATGTCTTTGGGATGTGGGAGGAAACACAAGCATCAGGGGGAATCCTACATGCCACAGGATGACATGCAAACTCCACACAGATGGCCCTAGAATTGAACCCAGCTGACTGGAGTGTGAGGGAGCAGCACTTCCTGCTGTGGCAGTGACAGATGCAGAGAGAGTGTTCACAACAGTTTGATGGATCAGACTCATTCTGTCCATCAATTAGATTGTAGACAACTGCAAGACTATTAGGGTTGTCGTGGTAGATTTTAACTTTCCCAATAAAGACCTGCATTATCATAGTGCCAAAAGCTTAGATGGGTTGAAATTTGTCAAATGAGTTCAGGAAAGGTTTTTCAGGCAATGTGTAGAGGGCTCTGCAAGGGAGAGGGAAAACCTTGATCTACTCTTGGGAAAATGGGAAGGGCAAGAAACTGACGTGTCAGTAGGGAAATGTTATGGGACCAGCAACCTCTGTTCCATTAGCTTAAAAATAGTTATGGATAAGGATAAGGCGGGCCCACAAGTTAAAGTCCAGAATTGGGGAAAGGCCAACTTTGATGGTATTGGACGGGAATTTACAATGATTGATTTGAGTAGGTTGTTTTGGGGCAAAGGGATGTCTGGAAAGTGACAGCAAGGGCTCAGTGCATATATGTTCCTGTTAGAGTGAGGGTAAGGTAGGTGGGAATAATGGCCCTGCAGTTATTCACTCGCGAAGCGGATGTGGAAGGTCGTCAGTGAGCTGACACCGAGCCAGACGCCGCTCACAGTAAAGTCCCCGAGACTGAAGAGGTTACAGGTGGTCTCACCTCCCTCCATCACAGGCAGCAAAACCACTGCAGATTCAGGTAAGAAGACAGCTGCAAAACTTGATCAAGCTCAGAATTGTATCTGTATTTGTTAACTTATTGCGAGAATATGTGTGTGTGAACAATGTGGAGCCCTAAGATGGATATCACACCTCTGTGTGTAGGGTCGTATTGAGGGGGAGAGAGATCACATGTCTGTCTGTAGGGAACTTGAGAGAAGAGTGGGTGGGGGGGGGGGGGGGGGGGGGGGTGAGGGAGAGAGAGAGAGAGATCATACCTCTGTGTGTAGGGTCACAATGGTGGGGAGACGAGGATCATTGTCCATCTGTCGGGAACATGAGAGGGGGGCAGAGAGAGAAATTACATGTAGGGTCCCATTGAGGGAGAGAGGGAGATCTCAACTGTGTGCCCGTTACCGTCAAGGAGTCACATATCTCCCCTCTGTCTGCAGCGTCCCAGCTGGGGAGAGATGTTTCTCAGTCACTATTGATTTCTGTCCCAGTCTACAACTTGCACAAGACCCAGGCCCTCATTCCTCTCTGAGTTTAATTTTGTGCTTTCCTTTGCAGAATGTCACCTGGTGAAATGAGGGATCTGCTACTGATCCTGGGTTCTCCGTGTGAGTAATTTCCAAAAAGATTAAACTCCATGTTGCATGGAGAAAGGGGAAGTAGGTTTTATTTCTTGTCTGTGTAGAGCAGTAGCAACGCATCTATTCATTTCATGTGGGTAAAATAATACCTAGGACAAATGGAGCATTATCAATCAAAATTTGATACATAATATTCCAAAAGGGATCAAAAACTGCAGAGGGCAAGTTTGAAAAGGCCGCGATAGAGATGGGAGGGAAAAGGCAGCTTTGTTTCCCCATATTTAGCTGGAGCAACTTCAGGTTTTATTGGTTGAAGACACTTGATATACGATGATTGTTGACATCCATCTAAGAGGATAGAGGGTGCAACCTCCAGTGAGCTCCTCCATGCTGCAGTTCACATTAAATATTCTGGAACATTGATATACATTCTCTTGCTCCGCTTATCTGGCCCATTCTTTCATATTCACCATGTCACTGCTGATACCACTGCCCTCTTCTATGAAAGACCAGTGCAAGAGTTTGTTCGGGACTGGACACTGCCTCCAAATACAGTGACAAATACAGGCTGCTGTATGGTCTCTGACACGACTCTCTATTTCCCTTCCAATACTCATTCTCCGTACATTCACGCAGCATCTTGGGTGCTTTTGTTGGTTTTCTCTGTCAATACCCATGATTTGTGCCTTGTTGAGAGATATGGTTTGTGTCTTGCTGGTTAGCTTTGTAAACCCTACATTCTCTGCACTCCCCCAGGCTTTCAACCCTTGGTATCTGCCCTAAACCATGTTTTTACTTTGACCCCACCCCGATACTTTTGTTGAGACGTGCATGGATCATGGATTTGAGCCTCCACTTCTTTATTGTGAACATGTTTATTTCAAGCCTTCACTCTGTTCCCCACAATTGCCCCCCCCCCCCCCCCATCCCCTCTCCGTATTGCCTGCATGCAGCTGCTTCAAATTGATGGTGATATCCCTTTTCCGTGGGGTGGAAATGTCAAGCTCTAGAAGGCATAGGTGAGAAAGGGAAAGTTTGAAAGATGGGTGGAGCATTTGGTTTAATGTACAGGTGGATGCCTGGAACGCGCTGGCAGGGGTGGTGGTGGAGACAGATACGATGGTGGCATTTAACAGGCTCTCAGACAGCGATGTGGATATGCAGGGAATGGAGAGATATGGATCAGAGATTAGTCCAGCGTGGCATGTTAATCAGGGATATTGTGAGGAAAGAGTGTGTTCCTGTGCTGTACTGCTCTGTTTATGCTTTTTCATGAATGTATTTCAAGAATATTGCTGTAACTCTCCCCTTCACTCTGGTTTCATCCCAGTTGGTGGCAGGGCCATTGAAATTCCCAATCATCAGCGCCTGGACATTTATACACAGTCCAGAAATTTACCAGCACATTTGTTCTTCATTCTTCCACTGATGTTGTGCAGCCTGCAATACGTACATGACATGCGATTGGCCATTTGGTGTTTCTCAATTCAACTACTATAACCTCACTTGTCAATTTTATGGTACATTAGCCCTCCTCACATTATACCTTTAGTAAATTTGGCTGTCACTCCTCCGATTATATTTCCATATCTGGCAATGTTCAGTGGCTGCCCATTCAACTGAAGCATGCGATACGATACGGTGGAACTTTATCAATCCCAGGAGGGAAATTGGTCTGCCAACACTCATAAAACACAAGGACAAGGACAAAGGACATTTATTATCACATACACCAATTGGTGTAGTGAAACACAACAAGATACATGAAATTAAAGTGACAAGTGCAAAGTCCAGGATTGAGCATGTGCAAAGTTTGGGGAGGTGATGGGGGAAGCGGAGTCAGTCTACTATCGACAGGAGGTGGAGTTGTACAGTTTGATAACCACAGGGAAAAAGGATCTCTGTGCTGCAACTTGGTTGAACCAATCTGTTGCAGAAGGTGCTCCTCAGGTGACCAATGTGTCATGGAGGGGATGAGCTCTATTGTCCAAGATGCTCCACAGGTTGAGGAGCATCCTCCCCTCCAAGACCACCTCCAATGAATCCAACTCCACTCCCAGGACAGAGCCAGACTTCCTGATGAGCTTGTTGATTCTATCCAGGTAAACTCCAATATACTTGTACTCCTTGGTAAACTGCACATCCAGGGGACAGGGAACAGGGGTGTTCCTCTCCTCCTAAAGTCCACCACTTTTTAGGAGGAGAGGAACACCCTCCTCATCGGTGTTGAGCTGTTCCGCCACCCCCCTCTCCCCCCCCATTACCAACTTTCATCTTCCAGTTGCCAGACCTCTTTTCCAGCTTTCCAATCAGTCTGTAGATCCTCATCCAAAACATTGTCTGTTCATTCGCTCCACAGATGCTGCCTGACCCACTGAGTTTTTCAAGTACATTGCTTTTTTGTTCAAAATTCCAGCATTTGCAGTTTTTTTCCGTCTCCACCTTCTTTATCACCCTGTCTACCTGTATCACCACTTTATTGGAACCATGTACTTGTTTTCCTCTGTCTCTCTGTGTAGGTCCTGCCCTGGTTTGTCTTACCAAAATACAACATCTCACATTTCGCTGCGTTAAACTCTACCTGCCTTTACTTAGCTCATTGGAGCTGTTGATAAAGTCTCAGCCTACTCAACCTCTTCCCGTAGCTCAGACACTCTCGTCCTGGCAATATACTCATCAATCTCTGCACTCTTCCCAGCTTGACAACATCTTTCTTATAACATGTTTTCCGATATCATGTGTGAAAGAGAGAAAGTTGTCGGCTGAAGGGAAATAATGAGGAGGGATTGGGACTGATGGGGTTCTGGCACCAGCAGCTGGCATGATCCAGATGGGCCCATTGGTCTCCACCGGTCTCTTTATAAATATAACTAGACCAAGTGGGACCCGTTGGGTCCCGACCCCTCAACGCGCGGTTGTGGGTGAAGGGGGTGGCCTGCGGCATCACACACACACACTAACCACCCCCCCCCCCCCCCACACACACACACACTATCTTCCCCCCCCTTGATATTATATTAATACTGTAATTCATATTAATTAATGTTTAATTAAGAGAGACAGAAGGATCTGCAGATGCTGGTTTACAAAAAAAGACACACGGTGTTGCAATTCAGTGGGTCAGACAGCATCTCTGGAAGACTTGAATTAGTGACATTTTGGATCAAGAGCCTTCTTCAGATTTATTTAGTTAGTTATATTTAAATCCCACAGATGCCTTTGAGGGATTTGAACACCTCTCTCTGGGTCCCTGCACTATCAAGCACATAATTTACTGATCAGGAACATTGACCTGTGGAGTAAACCTGACAACTCCAATTTGGAAATTGGACAATGTTGAAATGTTGTAGCAAATTAGTGACTTTGCCACAAAGTGACCATTGGACACTTGGAATCATCAGTGTCAAAGGTGGATGGTGCTGCAAGGTTTGTAGTATAAGAGATCAGTTCCCCATCTGCTTGCTTCCATTCACATTCTGGAAACTGGTCTATGGTTCTCTTCAAATTGATTTTCCATTGTTTGTTTTATAATCATGACACAAATCCAAATTGAAGTCTGCAGACTGTTCATCTAATTATATTAAACCTGGGAGCTTTGTCTAACAGCAGTCAGGTTCTGGGACCCTTACAAATGTTGTGTTGATGTCAAATGAATTATATTGGAGCAGGTCAATGAATTAACTTCCCTTCCCATTCCAAAACTGACTTTTTTGTCCCGGGCCTGCTCCACTGTCAGTGTGAGGCCAAATGCAAATTGGAGGAACAGCACCTTTTATTTGTCTTGGGCAGCTTACAACCCAGGATTTGAACGTTGATTTCTTTACTTTCTGTCAGGTCTCACGTTTAATCTAGGTTCTGTTCCTTATTGGTTTTCAGTATTTGAGTTTGCATTCTTGAGTTTGTTTTATTTTGGTGCCTCATCTCCTCTTGTTTCAGGTGCCATTTCCTGTCAGGTCGTTTACCTTCATGTGATTGTTGACACCGCCTTGATGTGTTTCTCCTGTGTCTTGTTATCCCCTGTTAAGTCTGTATTTAAGTCTTTGTGTTTTAGGTTCCTTTGCCAGTTTGTTGTGTATGCTACCTGGTATCAGCTCTAGAAATATTGTGACTTTGTGTACTCGACCACTGCCTGTTTTTCAACCACTGTTTTGGCCTGCTCCTAGATTACTGTTGCTTCAGTGTTTGCTTACCTGTGTACCGACTTGGACCAATTAAACTCTGAATACGGATCTGCCCTATGTCTGAGCCTGCATTTGTGTCCTCCTCCTCGTGCATCTCGCATTACGAGGGTCAACTCACCTCGATCGTCGCCGGGTTCTGGGATCTTGGTGAGCGTCAGCAGGGGCTCCAGGCGGACATCGGTTCACAGGTGAACACTAAGTTCTCGGTTTGAACACCTGGCTACTCAGCTGAATTCTTTCTTCCTGCTGCGGCTCCCGTGCCTGCTGAGTCTGTTTCCTTTTCTGTGTCTCCAGGGGCTCCGATGGCCATGGCTGCTGCAGTGTCTCCATTCGTCCTCCTGGCAAGACCGGAATGCTTCTCAGGGGAATCGGAGAAGTGTAGACCTTTCTTGATTCAGTGTGGGCTGAATTTCGAACTTCAAGCGGCTTCCTTTCCATCAGAACGCTCAAAAGGTAGCCTTTATCATCACTGTCGGGTAGAGCGGAGGCTTGGGCCACGGCGGAATGGTCTCGGAATTCTCCTGGTTGCCAGACGTCGGTCCTGTTCATGGAAGCTCTGTCCCACACGTATGATCACTCCAATCCTGGCCGAGAGAACCTGGTCTCCATGAAACAAGGTAATTGCTCAGTTATGGATTTTGCTATTGAATTTCGAACTGTTGCTGCTAAGAGTGGATGGAATGAGTCTGCTTTGTTGGATGCTTTTCGCAATGGGCTGTCTGAAGCTATCAAGGATAAGTTGGCTCCACTAACCCTGCCTTCTGACTTCAAGTCTCTGATTTCCCTGGCTGTCCAAGTTGACGCTAGGCTGAGAGAAAGAGAGTGAGAAAGGAGGTTCGTCTCACTCTCCCGTGCCATGAGGGTCCACCCCACTTTCCATGTCTCCCGACTGAAGCCAGTTAAGGAGAGTTCTTTGGTCCCTTCCTCCACACCCCTCCGCCCCCCTGGTTCCTTGATGGGGGTCCAGTGTTTACGGTCAGCCGGTTGCTGGGGATGTGCCGTCGTGGTTGTCAGTATCTTGTGGATTGGGGGGTTATGGACCTGAGGAGCAGTCCTAGGGTGCCGGCTCGCAACATATGCGACCCAGAACGTATCAGGGAATATCAGCGCCAACATCCTGACGATCCTGAGCCGGGGGGGGGGGGGGGGGGGGGGGGGGTACTGTCAGGTCTCGCATTTAATCTAGTTTCTGTTCCTTGTTGGTTTGGAGTATTTGAGTTTGCATTCTTGTTTTATTTTGGTGCCTCACATCTCCTCTTGTTTCAGGTGCCATTTCCTGTCGGGTCGTTTACCCTCATGTGATGACCCCGCCCTGATGTGTTTCACCTGTGTCTCGTTATCCCCGGTTAAGTCTGTATTTAAGTCTTTGTGTGTTAGGTTTCTTTGCCAGTTCGTTCTGTATGCTACCTGGTATCACCTCGTTCCAGCTCTAGAAATATTGCGACTTTGTGTACTCGACTAATGCCTGTTTTTCGACCACTGTTTTGGCCTGCTCCTAGATTACTGTTGCTTCAGTGTTTGCTTACCTGTGTACCGACTTGGACCGATTAAACTCTGAACACGGATCTGCCCTATGTCTGAGCCTGCATTTGTGTCCTCCTCGTTCAGTTCTGATGCTTTCAAGTAACACTTTAATTCGCTCCTTTTCCCCATCCCCCGCCCTATCCACTTGCGCATAGCTCCCAACTGCGCAGGCGCGCATACTGAAGGAGGGGGATAGAGATGGAAGGGGTGAGGGGGTAGAGTGTGAGGGTAGAGATAAGGGAGGGGGTTGGAAAGTGGAGGAGTCAGGGGAGGGAGGGGGTGTAAGAGGGAGTGTAGACATTTGAACAACTTTCCATAGCCCCTCTTCTCTCTCCCTCCTCAGCTGCCCAGCAAATATATATATGTGTGTTGGGGACAGGTAAGTGAAGAGACAAGGCACAGAAGGATAGGCATTTGTGATGAATGCAGATGGGCAAAAGACTGGAATGAAATATTACATGATTATACTAAACTTAAACTAAAACATTGATGTTGTAGCCGCTGGTAATGAAGACAGACACAAAAAGCTGGAGTCACTCAGCAGGACAGGCACCATCTCAGGAGAAAAGGAATGGGTGACGTTTCGCATCCAGACCCTTTTTCAGACGGTATGGGTGAAGTTTTGGGTCAAGACCCTACTTCAGACTAGGTGACGTTTCCGGTCGAGACACTTCTTCAGACGCCCTGGGTTGTTGGATGTGGCTGGGGGATCCAGTTTGAGTGAACTTAGTTCAGTCTTACTTTAACACTGATCATCATCCTGTGCCTCATCCGCAGACTCCACAGCCGGTGATCCGTGTGTTACTCACACCATCCTGAATCAGCCCTGGAGGAGCTTGGGTTGTCATGGAACTCAGTGCAGTGGCTAATGGATGGATGATGGAAATCTGGAAGAATGGTGGTACAGATTTAGCAGGTAAACTGAGGTCATAACAACTCTCAGTGAGGGAGAATGTGATGCAGTTAGTGCTGATGTTTGCAACTCCGAGGATCCCAGTTCGATCCTGCCCTCGGGCGCTGTCTGTGTGGAATTTGCATGGTCTTTCCTTGGCGGGTTTCCCCATGGTGCTTCTGCATCCCAAATATGTGCTGTTCGATGAACTGGTCCTGAGAACACCCGCTCGTGGAGGCAAGTGGCAAAAAATCAATGCGGGGTTCACGGGCATGTGAGAGAGAATAGGTTGTTGTGCTACAGGGAAATTAGGAGAGGGGCAGAGGGCTGAGGAGTTGTTTTTCTGAGGGCCAGTGTGATCATGATGGGCCGAAGAGCAACCTACTGTTCCATATGAAGTAACGTGAAAGAATAAGGTGTGTTAGATTGATAGTATCAGCCCTCACTATGGGATGGGGAATAGAATATAAGGAAAGGAATTTCCCACATTCTGCAGGAAGGAAAGAGATTTTGGAAAGAGATTTTCAAATGGCAAAAAAGGGTTTCCTGTAATTGGAGCTGGTTTAGACACCAGTCGCTAATCTTTCCCTCAGTCGGGGGCTGACTCTCTGCTTGTTGTTTCAGTTAAGACAATGACGATTCCTGAGCATGCATTATCATTCCATCGCTGCTCTGGGTACAGTCCAGGCTGATTCAATGGTAGATGTACAAGAATGTTACTTTAGCAAAGGTCAGAGTGATGAAACAGATCTCTATAGCTACAGATAAAATAGAAAAGAAAAAATAAGATGAATTAATAACCATAACACTAGATAATAACAGTGCAAGTAAAGAGACAGTCGATGGAAGATCATGGTTGTTGAGGTTAGCATTGTGAGCCTGATAGTTGCTGGGAAGAAATTGTTCTTTCAATTTTCAATGTATATTTTCAATGTTTGTTTCTCTAAATATGTGTGAAAGTTGAAGACTGGCTGAGGGTGACCACTGAATCTGGGCAGAACCTGGCTCGTGACAACCTGCCCCCAACTGCCTGACTACGGAGCACCAATCTGACCCCCTACCCCTGCGCCCTGATTTGGCACAGCCCATTGGGCTGACGGCTCCTTTCATGTTGCATTGTGAGTAAAAAATTCCCCCAGGCCAGTGCGGCCCCACACACCCCATCCTTCCCACTCCTGCATTCTGTACCCCTTCCCCCACACCCCCGCCTGCATTGGACACCCAAACCAGCCCCACCCCCCCCAACACCACCTGGCCATTTCTTGCCGCTCCTGCCACCCTAGCCCAAAGTGTAACCCATCCATGTTCACCTGACGGATGCTACCTGACCCGCTGAGTTACTCCAGCATTTTTTTTGTGAACCAACATCTGCAGTTCCTTGTATCTCGGACAACACATTATTGATCAACATTCGTGGAAACATAGTTCTCCAGTAATTGGGTTTGGAACCTCCCACATTACAACAGTGGCCAAACTCCTTGTGCAGTTCACGAACATGTTCCAGTGCAGCCATAGAGTTTCACCGGTGCTATATAAATGCAATATTTACTGTATTGGACCAATATATCTGCCACATCAATTTAGCAGATGATGGACAGTAATAGAGCAACGTTTTGAAATGAAGCATGTCTGAGGCTTTTATTTAGGATGACCTATCTGCACTTGGAGAATAAAACTGAGGATTTTCTGCTCCAAGAATGGTGGAAGTGAAGCTGGGTATAACAGAGGCTGTGTGACGGCAAGTGGAAATTACAATGCTATCAAGGAGCTCCCAGCACCCACAGACCTGCTGAGATTGCAGAGATTCCTTGGCATTGTTAACTATTTGAGCAAATTCATTCCGGGTTTCAGCAAAATATCAGCCCCATTGCGCCAACTTACACACAAAGACACTGCTTGAACTTGGCAAGAGCAACACCAGAAAGTGTTCGACACTCTTAAGCAACAGATGTCCAGTGCTCCTACTCTGGCTTACTTTGATCCTAAACTACCAGTCACACTGACTTGTGATGCCTCACAACACGGACTAGACACAACAGTGACACCATAAGGTGGTGTCGAAGATTCAAGAAGAAGGAATATAAAGAAAAGGTGGATTTCTTAAAAGAAAAGGGAAATCTGTTTTGGATGCTTGAAAAAAGGACACATGGTTAAAGACTGAGAGAGTCCTATAACCTGTGATAAGTGCAAGGAAAATAATCCTGAAGCACTTCACACCGGAAAGAAGCCACCGGAGCGAACAGAAGAGAAACCACCAGAGCAAACAAGAGAAGGAGCTGGAGCAAATAGAACAGAAGGAGAAGCCAGCTACTAGTGATGCTGTCACCTTACCTCAGATAACTGCTCATATTGGGGCTGGGGTAGAAGCCTGTATCTTCTCTATCTTACCAGTACAGGTAAGGATTAGCAAGACGAATACAGTGTTGCAACCATATGCATTTTTAGATCACGGAAGTTCGCCTACCTTTTGCACAGAAGGCTTGATGAGAAGGCTGGACATCACAGGAGAAGAGATTAAGATTTGATTGCATACCATGAATAAAGAGGAGTGGGTTAGTCATTACATTACAAGTATGGAAATATCTAGTGTGGATGAAGCTCATTTTATACCAATTTCTGAAGTGTTTACACATGAGACCATGCCTGTTGGTCATCAAAATATACCCAGACATGAGGACTTGAGACAACGGCCTTACTTGAAGGATGACAAAATATCTAAAATAATTCTGATATTGACCTACTTATCGGATCGAATACTTTGAAGACATTGGAACCTATACAGATTGTGAGGAGCCAAGGTGATGGACCGTTTGCTGTGAAAAGTGGGAACCAGAAGAACTACCCTGCCGCTGCTGTTAATCAAATAGCTACTAGTAAATTAGGAAAGCTATTGATCAAGCAATACAATCATGACTTCAATTAAAATACCAGTAGGGAATCTAAAGAAATGTCCAGGGAAGAGTTAAAGTTCTTGGATATTATGAACTACTCAGTAAAAATTATAGCTGGACACTATTGTCTGGATTTACCTTTCAAACAAGAAAGTGTTAGTCTGCATCGTCGTCATATGGCATCATCGTCGTATGGCAGAGCAATGCACCCAGAGTTTGAAATGCAAGTTTGACAAGAAAATGAAATTTCATGAGGAATATACATCTTTCCTCAAGGATATGATTGACAATGATTATGCCAAAATGGTACCAACAAACCAACCGAATCAACGTGATGGAGAGCTATGGTACATTCCACACTATGGGATGTATCTATCAAAGAAAGGGACCTTGAGGTCTTTGACTGTGCTGCAGTCTTCAAAGCAACATCATTTAATTGTCAACTACTGCAAGGTCCAGACCATACCAACTCACTCATCGGTGTTCTCATTAAATTCAGTCAAGAACCAATTGCTTTGAGGCTGATAAATGTGTGTATTTAAGTATATAACTGTAGTCAATGCCTACTATGTTCTGTTGTGCTATGCAAAGAAAGAATTTAATTGTCCTGTCAGGGACACAAGACAATAAACTCTTTTGACTTTTGAATTGACTTGACTTTGATATCAGAGTGATGGTTCATCAAGTCAAAGTATCAGAAAAACACATTGACTGCCTGCGATTCTTATGGTGGCTGGAAGGGGATGTACAACAAGATCTTGTTGAATACCAGATGAAGGTACATCTCTTTGGAGCAGTGCCATCACCAACATGTGCGAACTTTGCATTAAAGAAGACCGCAGAGGACAATAAAGTTCACTTTCCATAAAAAGTGATATCCACTTTGAAGAATAATTTCTATGTGGATGATTGCTTAAAATCCATGTCTACTGAGCAGGAAGCTAATCAAATGGTAAAATATCTGACTTCCCTCTGCAATAAGGGAGGATTCACACTTTCCAAGTGGATCAGCAACAGTCGTATTGTAATCCAAAGCATTCTACCACATGATAGAGCAAAAGAGGCCAGAGAGTTGGATTTGGACAAAGACAATGTGCCAATGGAAAGAGCATTGGGAGCTACTAATGTTTCACAAGGGAAATATGTTAACACAAAAGAAAATCCTGGGGATGAAGCTTCTAGAGGACTGACAGCAAACCACTTTTTAAGCTATAAGAGATGGATCAATGGACCAGAGTTTCTCTAAGCCAGACAGAGAATGGCCAAAACTTGAGCTGGGATTTGAAATCTCTGCTAATGGTCCAGAAATTAAACAAAACCTAACAATGACGTTATTGCTAAAAATCCTATTCTCTCGAAGGATTTTCGCACTTCAACATTATTGTTACAACACATCCATGAGTTGATCGGACATGGAGAAAGAAGTTTCATGCTATTAAAACTTTGGGATTTTGTGTTTTCAACTATATACTGGGTATCATGACTGATGAGGGTTTGGAGCGCACGGTATGACTTCAAAATAAAAACAATGTTTTAATAAGACCAATAACCAAGTTATGCTTGCTTCTAGAAGGCGCAGAAGATGGAAGAATCACTGAAGAAGTCTGAATGCGGATACATAATGCATGCTATTTTTTGTTTCTCATATATGTTAAGCCTTCATTGCTACCTTTTTGATGTTTGCTTGGTAATTGCCACGTTATATACTCAGAACAATTAGGGGCCGGTATGTAGTGGTCATTTGGCTTAATTTGGTATGTTATAAATTATGGCATATGCCTTTAAATTTTGTCTGCCTGTGATTATGTGGGTGGGATTTATTATGTAGTCGGAGGCGTGTTTTCTGCTGGGATTCTTGGGCTGCAGCTTGTAGTTTTTTAGTTAGTTTGGAAGAAGCATGGTGGGATGGCATAGCTTTTGCCCATGGGTCAGAGCTTTCCAACATGCGGAGCTATCTAACATTGGTCAGAGCTACATGCTGAAGTTTTATTGCATGTAAGATTAAAATGTACTGATCAAGAAGTCTGGATGAATATCTTACTGTTTTATTTCGACAATAAACAATTAATCAAGAGACTGTGTTGAAGATTTATCTTTCTACAGCTTTGAATGTCTCGTGGAGAGCTCCCATGCGTAATACGACGCTATCACCTTACCCCGTGTCTTCTCCTAGTGGCTAGAGGGAGCAATTCCTTGAACAATATAAGAATCTGCCACTATACTAGTTCCTGCCTAATAATGCTGTAATGTACCTTAACCCAATTTAATACTTTCCCCAAGGTCCAGACAGACCTATTCATAACTCTCTTAAAACTATGGTGCTGTGATCATTGTTACCGAAATGCTCTCCCACTGAAACACTAGGCAAGGCTCATAAAAGGGAAGTCAAACTGGACCGGATCTACACAGTAAATGATATAGAGTTCCCTGAAAGTGGAGTCATGGGTAGATAGGGTGATAAAAAGGCTTTAGGTTATGATGGGAATTGATAGGGTGAATGCACTGCATCTTTTATTCAGAGTTGGGGAACCATGAACCAGAGGACATAAATTTTAGATGAGAGGGGAAAGATTTAATAGCAACATTAGGGGCAACCATTTCATTGAGTGTGGTGGATGTATGGAATGAGTTGCCAGAAAAGATAGTTGAGGGAGATACAATAACAAAATTTAAAAGGCACTTGGACAGGTACATGGATAATAAAGTCTCAGCGGAATATGGGCAACATGTGGACTAATGGGACCAACAGATAGGTCGGCATGAACGAGGTGGGCTGATGGACATGTTTCTGTGCTTTATGGTCAGTCCCTGAATTCGCCCTGAGTCAAAGGGCGGGTGGGAGGGAAATCACGTGAAGTGACGAACGTTTCCAATGGAGAGTGGGTGATGGGGGACCAGATGATGCTGCTATCTCCACAGAGCCAGTCCTCAATTTGACATACGCATCCCGCAGACTGATGGCCTGTGTGGTGTTGCCACACTCTCGTCTTTAGATGTAATCTACAAATGACATTTGCCCATCAAAAGTCTTGTTTGCTCTGCCAGGCTTTATCTTGCCTCTCATCTCTCCCAGCTTTCTTCCTACCCCCACCAGTTTGAAGAGGCCTTCTGATCCAAAATGTCACCTATCCATGTTCTCATGAGATGCTGCCTGATCTGCTGCATTATTACTCCAGCATTTTGTGCCCTTTTGCCTTAAATGCTCGTTGTTCTTATAAGGGAGAGCAGCCTCTAGTGATGTGTGTGCTTATTTCTATTAACATTCCTTCTTTATAACATTAGAACGGAATGTATTTTTGTTTGAAATGCAGTGGCAGAAGTGCATTTGAAATAGTACAAATCTATGGTATGGAAAGCACTATCGAGAAGAATATAAGAACAAATAAGATTATTAAGGGTTTGGACACGCGAGAGGCAGGAAACATGTTCCCGATGTTAGGGTAGTCCAGAACCAGGGGCCACAGTTTAAGAATAAGTGGTAAGCCATTTAGAACGGAGACGAGGAAATATTTTTCACACAGAGTTGTGAGTCTGTGGAATTCTCTGCCTCAGACGGCGGTGGAGGCCGGTTCCATGGATGCTTTCAAGAGAGTTAGATGGAGCACTTAAAGATAGTGGAGTGAAGGGATATGGGGAGAAGGCAAGAACGGGGTACTGATTTTGGATGATCAGCCATGATCACATTGAATGGCGGTGCTGGCTCGAAGGGCTGAATGGCCTACTCCTGCACCTATTATCTATTGTCTATTGTTGTCTCTCTGTTCCATTATTCCAGATCCCCAGATGTCCACAGGTAAACAGACTCGGGGATCATCAACTGGAGAATCTACCCAGGAATCATCTTCGGTCCCAGTGAGAGACACATGCTCAGGTACCCAGGATCGAATCCAGGTCTCTGACGCTGTAAAGCAGCAACTCTAATGCAGGGCCACCATGCTGCCCCCTGAAAGAGTGAGGGGGTTTAATTGGTGAGTGGGGTGGATTGAAAGTTTCAGCAAAGGCTTATAACTTGAGTTTGGGAGTGTGGGTGGGTTTTCCCTGAGGATCAGTGAGGGTCAGACCTGGGCAGAGCAGCAGTTGAGGTATTAAAGACATCAACATGAGTAAAACGGTGCAAAGAGTGAAAACTGTGTGATCGGTGGAATTATCATTGGTACTTTGTAAAACTCATTGCCACAGAGGGCTGAGGAAGCCGTCAGTGGATATTTTTAAGGCAGGGATAGACATGTTCTTGTTTAGAATGGGTGTCAAGCTTTCTGGGGACAAGGCAGGTCAATTAGATAAGGTGGCAGAGATCAGCCATGATTAAATGGCAGAATAGACTCGACTGGCCTAATTCTACTCCTATATCTTGTGAACTTTATTGTCACAGTTTGTTTGACTGACAGAAGGCAAAGAGTGTAATTAAAGGATGTATTTTCTGGTTGGCTGCCTGTGATGAGTGGTGTTCCACAGGGGCCAGTGTTGAGTCCACTACTTTCCATGTTGTATGTTAAAGATCGATTTGATAGATGATGATAGGCGGAGAAGTTGGTAATATTGAGGAAGCAGAGATTCTGCAGAAGGACTTAGATAAGTTGGCATATTGGGGAAAGAATTTGGCAGATGGAATGCAGCGCAGCAAAGTGTACAGTCATGCACTTTGGTAGAAGGAATAAACGTTTAGACTATTTTCTAAATAGAGGATTAATACATCTGAATTGGGTGTTGGGAATGCTGGTGCAGGATTCCCAACAGATTAACTTGCAGGTTAAATCGCTAGTAGAGAAGGTAAATGCGATGTTAGCATTCTTTTTGAGAGGACTAGTATTTGATTTGATTTAATTTATTGTCATTGTCTTCAATTAAGAGACAACAACATTTTCTTTCCCTTAGTCATACCAAAAATAAAATTAAAAAAATAAAAATAAAAAAACACAAAAACACAGTAGTCCACAAAACAAATACTCCCACAGCAGCACCAAAGTTCCCCACTGTGAGGGAAGGAACCAAAGTCCAGTCAACCTCCTCACTGATGTTCCCCAATGTTCACCCATGGTCGGGGCCTCCCGAGCACCCCGTAGTTGCCGCAACGGGCGGCCCGATGTTCAGGCCCTCTCGCCGGGATTAATGGAACCACGATGTCGAACGGGAGAACATCCTCAGCTCTGTATCTCTGAATCGGCCACCTTCCACCGGAGTCCGCGGCTCCCGATGTCCACAGGCCACACTGGGCGGAGATTCGTGCTCGCGACCCCCGGCAAACGATCCCAGGACTCCGCGATGTTAAAGTCTGCGCCCCCTGCGTTGGGAGCTCTGCACCCATAGATGGGGGGGTGGGGGGGGCAAGAACGCGACTCGGATAATAGCCGCATCCAGGGCCCCAGAGTAACGGAGGTGAGGGACACAAACAGTCAACAACCGGAGAGCCCAGCGGGACACCGTCCACAGCCTCAGAGAAAGAGACGTGTTCAGGTATCAGGTCTGACCACCCTGTGTGGTCGTCAGTCAGAGATGTGTTCAGGTATCAGTCTCTGACTGACGACCCCACGGGGTGACACGGACTCTGAATGTTGACCAAACGGGGTGACACTGGGTCATCATTCAGAGTCAGTGTCACCCTGTGTGGTCATCTGTCAGAGTCGGTGCCCAGTGAGTCCCGTGGGCCATGTCTGTTCAGACTGGGTACCGC
This sequence comes from Okamejei kenojei, assembly GCA_035221665.1. Classification (NCBI taxonomy): domain Eukaryota; kingdom Metazoa; phylum Chordata; class Chondrichthyes; order Rajiformes; family Rajidae; genus Okamejei; species Okamejei kenojei. The sequence goes on along the minus strand of JAVHYY010000490.1, from coordinate 129,609 downwards.
TGTCATTGGATTGTCTGGGTTCCTGCCCTTGTCTCCACCACCACGACCATCGCTCTGTCACGGACTGGGTCCCGCGGGCCTTGTCTGCTCAGATAGCCAAGTGATGGATGCTCTGCCACTTCCAGCCCCCTGGCTGCTGACAGAGGAGAGCAAGAGGTATGTCAGCAAGGCACAAGTGCTGTTCGTGAGGGACCAGGACCTGGGATCGCCTGAGGACAGGGAGGCCTATCTCCAGCAGGTGAGAGTTTACCCACCGTTACCCCCAGGCCTGGCAACTGTGCTCACGGTGACCCCCACCCTCCCGCCTCACGCAGCAGCGACAGCCCGGCAGGAAACAGTCCCGTCTGAATCCCCCATCCCGTTACGCTCCTCGTCCCCAGTCAGCCTCCCCTTCCACAGACAGTCTCCGTCCCGTCCCCAAACATATTCCCCCATGCCCGGGTAGTTTCTCTCCCCTTCCCTTGTAACTTCCTCCACCCCCAGTCACCCCCATCACCCCCCCCCCCGAACCAGACAACCAGGGTGTGTGGGGGGGGGGGGGGGGGGGATGAGGGAGAATTGTTTGGTTTGAGGCTATGGGGTAGATATATCCACATGATGGGGAGGAGATGGGGAGGTGTATCCACATGAGGGAGGAGAGGAGTGAGGGGATGGGGAGGTGCATCCACACAATGGAGGAGAGGAGTGAGGGGATTCTCCAGGATGGAGGAGGGGTGGGTTTATTTCCCACTTTAGCGAGGTTTAAAAATCTTAAAAACCGCGTGTGTGCAGATCGATCTCCTCGCCTGCCATTCAGCGCTGCATAGATTGGCCTTTCCTCCTGTCACTCCATGGGACGGTCCGCCCCTTCCTGCACCGTCGCATCTTTACTGGAACAGTGGATCACCGACGGAGGTTTCCAGCAGGACACAATTTTTGGAGGGACAGGTATGTATGTGGCAATTTTGGCTCATGGAATTTTCTCCCACACTACTAGTTATATTCGTAACAACATATTTAAATATGTGAAATTTTCGATCTTTGCCAAACCTTTAAAACGGGGGGGGGGGGGGGGGGGGGGGGTAGGGGGTGTCACTGGTTATAACTTTCACATTGGCAAGTGCTATGTTAATGATACAGGAAGTCGTTACGCTGTATTACATACTATACCTCAGTGCATTGGATTAAGCAGGAGTCGAGTATCTTGCTCCGCTCTATGATCTTTGCTGTCAACTACCCGCGCACGAATCTTGTCACGTGACAGGTTTCCGGCCCCTGACGAGGGTTCTGTAATCCACAGTTTAGCCACTAGGTGCCGTTACATGATGTTATTAAAAGTTATACAAGAAAAACACAAAGTAAATGCTGTGTAAATCCTTGATGATCAAGGAGACCAATGGAAATAGACTGCAGATGACAAAACCTTCTGGTGCTGCTGACAGTGAGGAGGGATGTCTTGTTTTACAGGATGATGGTTATTAGTTGGTAAAATTGTCAGAGCAATGGCGATGGAACGCAATCCTGATAAATCCTGTGTATGCCCAGCCTTTTGGCTCTTCCTGACTGAGCTGATTCACTGAGGGAGGATCAATACCATAGGGACATACTTTTGGGCCTGAGAAACATGAGAATCACCCACACACCCACCAACAACCTTTTGGAGGTTGAATGCAAGGGTGTTTGCAGTCATGATAGGTCACTTAACAACATTGATGTGCAGAGGGATCTTGGAGTTCACGTTCATTGCTCGCTGAATGTGACAGAACAAGTAGATAGGGTGGTAAAGATCCCATATGATGTTTGCCTTTATTGCTAGTGGCATTGAGTGGACAAGTCAGAAAGTCAGCACCGCCATTCACTGTGATCATGGCTGATCATCTACATTCAGTACCCCGTTCCTGCCTTCTCACCATATCCCCAGACTCCGCCATATTTAAGAGCTCTAACTCTCTCTTGAAAGCATCCAGAGAATTGGCCTCTACTGCCTTCTGAGGCTAAGAATTCTACAGATTCACAACTCTCTGGGTGAAAACGTTTTTCTATAGGACTTATTTGCCTATACCTCATTTGAAGTATTGCATGTAGTAGAGATCTCCCCATTACAGGAAGGATGTGGGGCTTTGAAGAGGGTGCATAGGAGGTTTACTATAATGCTGCCTGGATTAAAGTGCTATTACTGGGAGATGTTGCAGTGCTGGGAGAGGTTGGATAAACTTTGGACAAGTTTTTTCTAGAATGCCTGAGGTTGCGGGAAGACTTGATAGAAATATATATAGTTATGAGAGGCAAAGGTAGGTTAGACAGTCAGAACCTTTTTTGCAAGATGGAAGTGTCCAACACTAGAGGGCATAGGTATAAGGTGAGAGGTGGAAAGTGTAATGAAGATGTTTCCAGGCAATTGTTTTACACAAAGAGTAGCGGGGCCTGGAATGCTGGAATGTATTGCCAGGGGTGATGGTGGAAGCAGATACGATAGTGGCATTCAAGAAGCTTTAGATCGGCACATATGGAAGGGCATAGAATAGCGGGATATGGATCATATACAGGCAGATGAGATCAGTTTAACTTGGCATTAATGCTCGGCACGAGAATTGTGGCCTGATCTTGTCAGTACTGTTCTTTGTACTGTACACTGGTGGAGCTCAACTGTGCAAAATGTTGTATCCATGGTTAGTTCTATCCACAACTGACACTTGCAGAATGAGGTAATTGAATCATACAGCATAGAAACAGGCCGCTCGGCCAAACTCATCCATGGTGACCAAGTGGAGCTTCACCAACACCTTGTACTACTGCAACATGACGTCCAAATTCTGCATACACTGTCCTTACAAGCATGCCAAGAGCTGCCCACGTATGATGCCACGTTCAGGGAACTATGTACGTATTCCAAGGTCCCTCTGCTCAACAATATTTGCCCCTTCCAACCATTCATTCGGAAAATCCTATCCTGCTTTGACTTTCCTAAATGCAATTACTCATACGTGCCTGGATTCCATTTGCTTTTCCTCTGCTAAACTTACCCAGTTGATCAAGATCCCGCTGCAATTCATGGCAAACTTTTTGCTGTCTAAAATATCATCTATTTTATTGTAATCTGCAAACTTACTGACCATGTCTAATGCATTACCAGCTAACATGGACCCAATACGGATTTCTGAAATACACTAGTCATGGGCCACCGGTCTGAAAACCATTTTTCCACCATCACTCGCTGCTACCTTATATTGTCCGTTAAATATCTCATCAGTATCCACTACCTCGAACCCATGCCATCAAACCTTGCAGAATAATCTTCCACGCAGCATCTTATTAAATGCCTTGCTGAAGCCCATATAGAATAGGTACACTACCCAACCATTATTGTCCTTTCTTACAGCTTCAGAAAATAATTCAAGTTTGTGGAACATGATCACCCGCACATTAAAGCTATGCTTGCTGTCAGTATTCAAGCCCTGTCTTTTCGAATGCAAGTATTTTCTTAACACTAAGAATCTGAAAATAACTTACCTACCACAGATTAGTCAGCTTTCTGGTTCATAGTTCCCAGGTTTTTCTTTGTACCGAAACTTAAATAAAGGAACAACATCAGCCATCTACCATCTTGCGGCACCTCACCCTGGCTAACAACGATGCTTATCTCTCCGGCTTCCCTCTGTGCCTCTCCGGCTTCCCCCTGTACTTTGCATATACCAGATCAGGCCCCGGAGATCTATCTACCTTCATGCATGACAACCAGCATCTCTGATGCAATGCGGGACTAACGGCAAAACATCACCGTTAACTTTTGCCTATTCCCTAGTCTTCATGACTCTCTATGGCAAAGCAGCCAAAATATTCAATGAGGGCCTCTCACAGGAGATCTACAGCTCTACACAGAAATGTCTGTGTAGCACTTGAGGTGCACTTTACTCTCTCTTCCCCGTTTCCCCATACCTCCATATAGTATGGGGGGAAACGGGGAAGCCTTGTTATTCACTCTAAAAGGAACAGGGATGTCTTAAACTCTCAACTGTTTCACCCAGAAAGATTGTCCACCTGCCACAAACATACAACAGACATTCCTTTGGCACAAACATACAACAGAAGCACAGCAACGTAGTGCAGGAATGGGCCCTCCAGCCCACAACATCCATGACGAACATAATACCACACTGAAACTAATCTCGTCTGCATACACGTGATCCATATCACGTCATTCTCTTATCCGTGTATCGATCTAAAAACCTCTTAAACATCATTATCGTATCTGTCTCCAACAGCACCCATGGCAACACATACCTGGCACCCACCACTCTCTGTGTAACAACTCGCTCCAGTAAGAGTTTGCAGGCTCCTGTCAAATACCATTGAAGTTAGCCTTGCCTCAAATTCTAACTTTAACGTGAGGTCCCTTTTCCATAACCATGTAAAATCTAATATAACTGGGGCCATCGTCCTAAAGCGCTCTCCAACGGACATCTCAGTCACTTGCCCGGTCCCAATTTCAAAGAGTTAGTCAAACTTTGTTCCATCTTTATATTTCAACTCAAGGACAATTTCTGAACACAGAGAGCAAATTCCACTCCATTTAAGCCCTTAGAGCTTTGACTCTGTTAGGCGGAGGAGAGTGTTGGCAGATGGAAATTGGCTAGTTTCTGGTCGAGGAAGAAGCAGAGGACTTTAAGACCTTCCTGCTGGGGATGGAGGTGTATAGTGACTGAATATCTATTATCTTCTGTACTATTACTAAAACTGTCATATGGACCACTTCCGGTTTGCTTTTTTTTTAAATTTGCGCAAAAACTGTACCCTTTATCGCTAGTGTTAAAGAAGGAACTGCAGATGCTGGAGAATCGAGGGTACACAAAAGGCTGGAGAAACTCAGCGGGTGCAGCAGCATCTAAGGAGCGAAGGAGATAGGCGATGTTTCAGGTCGAGACCCTTCTTCAGACTGGTCAGGGATCAGGGAAACGAGAGATATAGACGGTGATGTGGAGAGATAAAGAACAATTAATGAAAGATATGCAAAAAAGTATCGATGATAAAGGGAACAAGCCATTGTAAGCGGTTTGTAGTGTGAAAATGAGAAGCTAGTGCGACTAGGGTGTTGGAGAGATAGAGAGAGAGGGAATGCCAGGGCCCGAGGGCTCAGGGAGAGGTGGGAAGGCAAGGAGACAGCGAGGGTTAACAGAATTGAGAAAATTCAATGTTTAAGCCCAGAGGATGCAGACTCCCCAAGCGGAATATGGGTGCTGTTCCTCCAATTTGCGGTGTTGCGCACTCTGGCCGTGGAGGAGGCCCAGGACCAAGAGGTCGGATACGGAATGGGAGGGGGAGTTGAAGTGCTGAGCCACCGGGAGGTCGGGTTGGTTAATGCGGACCGAGCGGAGATGTTCGGTGAAACGATCGCCAAGCCTCCGCTTGGTCTCACCGATATAGATCATCTGGCATCTGGAGCAGCAGATGCAGTGGATGAGGTTGGAGGAGGTGCAGGTGAACCTCTGTCGGACCTGGAAGGACTGCTTGGGTCCCTGAAAGGAGTGGAGGGGGGAGGTGAAGGGACAAGTGTAGCATTTCTTGCAGTTGCAAGGGAAAGTGCCTGGGGAAGGGGTAGAGTGGGAGGGAAGGGAAGAATTGACAAGGGAGTTGCGGAGGGAGCGGTCTTTGCGGAAGGCAGACAGGGGGGGAGATGGGAAGATGTGGCGAGTGGAGGGGTCACGTTGGAGGTGGCGAAACTGGCGGAGGACGATGTGTTGTATTTGCCGGCTGGTGGGGTGAAAGGTGAGGACCAGGGGGACTGCCCTTGTTGCGAGTGGGGGAATGAGGAGGGCAGTGTTGCGGGGTAGGGAGGAGACCCTCTCTCCTCCATACACCTGGCATTCCCTCTCTCTCTATCCCTCCCCCACCCTAGTCGCACTAGCTTCTCATTTTCACACTACAAACAGCTTACAATGGCTTGTTCCCTTTATCATCGATACTTTTTTGCATATCTTTCATTCATTGTTCTTTCTCTCCACATCACCATCGATATCTCCGTTTTCCCTGATCCCTGACCAGTCTGAAGAAGGGTCTCGACCCGAAACGTCGCCTATCTCCTTCGCTCCTTAGATGCTGCTGCACCCGCTGAGTTTCTCCAGCCTTTTGTGTACCCTTTATCGCTAGGATGTTTTCGCCACCTGACATAGAAACATAGAAACATAGAAATTAGGTGCAGGAGTAGGCCATTCAGCCCTTCGAGCCTGCACCGCCATTCAATATGATCATGGCTGATCATCCAACTCAGTATCCCGTACCTGACTTCTCTCCATACCCTCTGATCCCCTTAGCCACAAGGGCCACATCCAACTCATGTTGAGGTGGATTTCTATTCTACCATGATCATTGCAACGATTCCACCTGGCTCCTGTGTACTCACAGCACTGCGTGCTGATAATCCAGTACCAGACCGCTATCGTGAACAAACTACACAACAAACTTTACTTACTTAACAAGATATTTAATCACATACAAACACTCTACACAATTCTATCAGCTATACTAGATAAATGGCGTTTGTTCTATCACCGGTGCTTACCCTCAGACAGCACCGGTGAGAGTCGCACCACCGCTACTCCACCAACCCGCTCGAGCGTGGAGATCGTGAGGTCGACCCTTGGTCTCTCTCCCCCGTCCTTCGCTGCGCTCTTTTATACAGTTCTTATCTAACTTTGCAAGCCGCGTCTGTCACTTGTTTACTCCAATGTACCCTGCGGTACCAGAAGTGACCGGTACCCAGAAGTGACCGGTACTCAGAAGTGACCGGTACCCAGAAGTGACCGGTACTCAGTAAGTAACCGTTGACCGACATTCTTAGAACTTCGAGAGCATCCTGTTCCCTACCCACCCCATTAACACTGTTATCTGTCATATGTCAGGCAGTCATTTCTTAAAGTGTTTACAACTTCGAAATACATTTTAAACATTTAAGTTCTCAAATAATTACATTTCAATACATGTGATTACAAGGTAATACAGACAGTTTCCACATTCCCTCCTTTTATCATACTGATGATAAATCCATACTTTGGTTAGCCAGTGGTTTATAGCCTTTCGCCTGACATCAGCCCAGTCCATATAAACAGTCTTTTTGTGTGGGCAAGTTGTCAGCTCGTCTGGTTGCACACTCACATTGAAGCAATTTCGCAATTAATGCCTTAGATACAACAATTAAAAGATATATTGTCAAACAAAACAATCAGCAGACTTTTTAGCAGAGTTCCAAGTTCCTTTCCCAAATAACAAAAGGGATCATAGCCGCACTCAGAACTGCTGGTCCGATTGATATCTCCTGCTTTCTTGCCATCCTTCTTTATTTGGTCCGTCATATTCGATACCTGTGGAGAGAATAATCATCAATCCATGTACAAACATTCAGGTCCAATGACAGCACATGCGCCTCCCTGTGCTGCCAACTGAAGTCCAAGGCCATTCGATTCTGCAAGGCAAAGAATCGGATCTCCGATTGCTCTTTGTTTACCAGGTGTAAGGCATCAGAAGTTTGCATTGCCATGTCATCAAGAGCCCTGCTGAGGATCCTGATTTGGTCCAAAGACATCATTACACCATAGTCTTGGTACCAAGGCACCCCAAAATCGGCGGAAGGGCGTCTGATAGTCGGTAAATGATCTCCTTTTTTTCGAGAGAGAGTCCTGGTGCCCTGTTCATTCATCAGACGTATTCGCTTCCAATTGTTGTTCTCTTTCGGAGTGTCGTTCAGGAGTCGATAAGCTGGGGTAAGAAAAAAGCCAAAGCGCATCGTCCGGTCCAATTCGATGGTAGGTAGTGAAAAGGCACTTTGGTTGCACATCCAATATGTTCCTAAGGTTGATGACACCACACAGCTGTCACCTTTCATTAGCATTTCTGCCAATGTGACTGCAAGTTGTTTCATACAGCCCGTGGCATTTTGATGTGCAATAGCTTCTGACAAATTAGAATTTCTTATCTTCATCTTGCCTTTTTCATTGTACGAAAATGATCCACTTACAGTGAACAATGTCAGGTGAAGCCCATGGTAGTTAGTCCTTCCATATTTTCCAAGCACCACTGATATTGATGTCCCATGGATACGCCTAAAGCTGCGGGCTTCTCCGCACACTTCACGCATCCTGCAGTTCCTGTGGTCCATACTGCCGGCCATCACAATGGATTGTTTCGTTGGTTGCTTTGGTCAGTCCAGTTTGTTAGGTCACACACATCCTTCTCCGATCCGCCTTGGGCTCTTAGTATTAGTCCAGCTCTAGTAGACTTCGGGACCGGAGTGCACAAGACTCGAGCATGACCTCTAGATTCATTGTTTTGTTTGGCCAACAGGGACTACCTTGTCCATTAGTTGCAGGAACAGATTTGGGTGCTTTATCCTCACCTCCAGAGACTTTGTTACTGGAAGAAGTGGTTTTTTCTCAGGATCTTGACTGCCGCATGATGTATGGGTATGTTTTTCCCGGGAATGGGGAATGGGAAAGGGGGACTATGCCAGTCAGTAAAGTCTCCCTCCTTTATCCAATGTTCTCTCCATCGGGCTTCCAGCCCTCCAACATGCCTTCTTCGTCTTAGATTTCTTCTTACTTCTTGTGGTAACCGGTGTGATCCTGGTGTTGCTGGATGGGTGACTATTATATCACACGAATGATTCGTATGATATATTCGAGTGGTATAATTGCACACCACAAATTCCCACTCACTGTGGTTACTTTCTGGATCGTGGCAATTTTTCAAAGTCACTCTCCATTTTCTAATTTCGCCCTCTGCCCGGTGGGTTATTCCACCAGAGGTATTCCAAACCCAGACTATGGTTTCCACCACAACTTGATACATCCATCTGATCCAACCATTTCTTGTGTCATTTCCCTCCTGGGTGACTGTCTGGTTGAGGGAAGTAAGGTTGGACAGATCTGCAGTCCCTTGTCTTACAGTGGAACTCAGTACGCTCGTTTGGCTTTCAGTGGAACCCAGTACGCTTGGGCGTGAATCTGTAGACAAGGCTGTGGTTACCAGCGCGGGCATGGTACTGGTTGAGGTCTTCGTACTGTGGTTAAAGATAATCGGCTTTTTTGTTATCCCAGCTGATCGCTATTGCCGTCAGACCTGAGGTTGGAGAATTGTAAAATGTCCATTTAAATGACTGGCAGGCTCCATCGCTGTTCATCCGGTTGAAGCTGAACACTCCAATGTCACTATTCGTTTAGATTCCGCATTGTCAGGCAAGTTTCCATTTGGTGTCAGGGATATCCAAAAGGTTTCATTTGTTATGTCTTTTGTCTTATTTGAGGTAGGTCCCTCCTTGTATATGACCTTTGAGTTCTTTTCCAGTGTCGACTCAGTCCAGAGGCTCTCATTCTTTGGTAGACAATAATTAAAGCTGGCTGTGCCATTTGAGGTGTGATTTGTGAGGTGACCCTTATAGGATCCTACTCGGACAGACCGACTTTGGCTTAGCGTTAGTATTACTGTAGTCCAATTTCCTTCGGAGCCACACACCAGTTCCATAGTTCCTGTCTCGGTCTGATTCGGAGGGATAGTTAAAGGATGAGTTGGGAATGATTTGGTCAACCCATCATTTAGTGCCTTCCATTTTCCGCCTGACAATTTACCAGTCTGCAGCTGGTATTTCCTGGTGCTTCTAAATGTAGGGTATCCTGGCGTTTGGTATCATTGCTGGTCATCCTGACTCGAAAGAATAATGCAACGTTTGTCATATTTCCCCCAGTTCTGAGAATCATTATAGAGGGGAATCTGTTCGCCAGAGTCTCCTTGGATGGTTCCGATTAGGGAGGTTAGGAGTAAGAGTGTAGCATGGGCAGTCGGAATCCTGCCCTTCTTCGGGGTCTTTCAGCTGCTTTTCTGACTACTTGTTGTTGTCCTAAACTCCACCATCCAATTCCTATCACCAAGATTATGACCACCATTACCAGCACCCTACTAAGGCTGATCTCCAATTTCTACCCCTTCCTTCCCCCCGGAGCTCCTGATACCCGTGACATTTCTGCAATGAGCCATCGGTTGTTTGGTTGGGCCTATGCAGTGACACTTCTCTTTTTGTCACGTCACTAACCCTCTCTTCCACTGGTAACTTCACAGTGATCTTGTAAAGTCCATCATCATTAGTCTTAAAGTTTCTAATTTCCAATGACCCATTAGGATGACCAAAATCTAACCCGGGTCCTTGTATGGTGAAGATATGGTAGGATTGCTTTTGCCGACAGTGAATTGTAGAATTCTAATGGTGCTGTCTTTTTCCTTAATAAAATTCCACTGTATGCTATGCAATTGCTCCCCTGAGTCTCTGGTGATGTTGGTATTTAGAAGGATAGTTCCGCTTTCAGAAACATTTTGAGTGGGGTTGGTGATTTTAACAGCAGTCCACCTACCCCCAAAATTCCAATTATTGTGGGAAGGATTAGACACCACATGTCTCTATTTTTAGTCACGTGCCTTCTTTAGAATTTTGCAGTGACTTAAGTGAGTCCACTTTTCTTGTCCTTCCACCTTTACCGCCGTCGATGTTGTCAGAAGAACCTGGTATGGTCCCTTTCCACCGTGGGTTCCAATGTTTTCCTGTTCCAAATTCCTTATATCCATAGTCTCCTGGTTCGATTGGGTTCTTATCTTCGTTCTCCTCGCCCCTTCCTGTGCAGCCTGCACCTGTAAATGGAATATCTTGCAACGATTTAGTTAGTTGGACAACATACTGATATCATTGTTTACAGACATTTCATGTAAATCCATAGGTCTTTCTGGAAATCTGCATTGCCCCCCAGGGGTTCGTGCAGGTCTTCCAAAGACGTATCTCAAAAAGCAGTTAATTTGGTCGGTTTTGGGGGATTTTCATCCTCATGTGCATTAGAGCCAAAGGTAGGGGGCTTGTAGCCAATTTAGCCTGTTTCTGCACATAATTTACTTAATTTATTTTTTTAGCGTTCCATTTGCTCTTTCCACCATTCCGGCTGATTGGGGGGTGGTGAGGGCAATGGAATGTTGTTTAATGTTCAAGGCTTTACATAGTTCTTGATTTATTTTTCCAATAAATGCGGCCCGTTGTCTGAGCTCAGTTCTTCTGGTAGTCCGAACCTGGGGAATAATCTCTTTGATTAACATTTTTTACTACCGTTTGTTGCCTTGTTATCGGTGGTAGGAAAGCCTCGATCCACCTGCTAAAGGACATCAATAATCACTAAATACATATTTATAACAGTGGCATCTTGGAAGTTCAATAAAGTCCATTTGTAAAACACATTTAAATGGTTTTTCCCGTGGGAATGGGTGTACTCCCTGCCTGATGCGGTACACTTTTACCCACGTTGTGCTCGTAGCAAACTAGCATCCTGCTGCCACATCCTCTGCTACTGTTTCCATTTGTGGGGACCACCATGTTTGTAATAACAATCTAACCATCCCCTCTTTTACAACATGTGTCCCCACATGAATAGCGTCATACGACATGTAGGTAACAAAAGCATTTGGGAGGCCAAACCTGGCCTGCTGCTGGTGTTACCCAGAGACCTTGACTATTCGCGGTACAGTTATACTGGCGCCACACCGACTTTTCAGCATCAGAGGCGTCCCTCTGAATAGAAAAGCCACATCACATCAGCGGCTGATGGTAATTTCAGGGCTTCGTTCGACGATGTTACCTGATAGGCAATTAGTTTCGCCGACGGTCATTGTGTGAACTACCATTGGAGGATGTGAAGCTGCGTTCTTGGCGGCAGCGTCAGCTGCTCTGTTGCCGTTGTCCACTGTAGTTGTCCTGGTAGTGTGAGCTGTTACACTTTATTTACTGCCAATGAGGTGAGGGAGCAAAGTTAGCACGTTAAAAGATTGTCAATAAAAATTTTATTCAAGATTAGGTGTACTGCTGATGTTAGAAATCCCCTCATTTTCCATAGGTGTCCGAAGTCCGTGGACGGGACACCGAAGGCATACCTAGAGTCGGTATTATATATTTACAGCCTTACACTTCCCAGGATACAGGCTCGTGTTAGGGCAAAAAGTTCTGCCTGCTGAGCGGATGGAGACATTGTCCACGAAACCGGCTTGTTCAACGATTCCCTGTTCGTTGGTGATGGTACCCAGGTGATGCGGCCGTCCTTGTTCATTAATAGATGAGCTTGCCATCCACGAACAATAATAACTGCCCGGAGGAGGTAGCGGAGTATCGGAGAGGTCAGTTCTTGGTTTAGGGCTAGCAAAATCAACCTGCAAGCATTCATGTAGTGGCCCCCTGATGTCCTCAGGATGTGCATGACTAAAAGTGGCCGGGTTTGATGGTCGTGCAACATTCGAAAGAGATAATGTGGGTTATTAATGAGGAGAATTTCATATCGGCTTTTGCCTAAGCCTGGGTCATATGTTGGGTTTGAGTCGAGGTAAGTAAAGAAGTTACTGCCATGAGAGGTCATAACGGTGACATGTTGATGTAGGTAATGTTGGCGGCAGCACTGTACCATCAAGTATATTGCTTGTGTGAGGTGCTGAGTGCATGGAGGGTGTCCTAGGCTGACCACTGTCCATTCCTTGTTGAGGTAATAAGCAAGCTGGGCGATGTTTGTCACCATGTTTTTGTGTTAGAACTGCAGAAGGCACACTGGTGTCTACTATGGTAACATTAGAGACGGAAGTCTCTATCGTACATTGGGCGACCCAGTGCTGGGGTGGAGGCTAGTGTTTCTTTCAGTGTTAAGAAGGCTTGCATCGCTTCCTGTGATAGTTCAAAACTACTAGCGCCGTTGTCGAGCCGTAAGGTGTTAGTTCCTTGGTTTAAAACGGCCATGTTAGGGATCCATGGTCGGCAGGAAATTTGCTAACCCCAAGAAAACTTCGCATCTTGCTTTGGGGTAGTCGGTGGTAGGTAAGGAGACTTATTGGCTCAATACGGTCCTTGGTTAGTGTTCGTCCGTTAGCACTGAGCAGAAACCCCTAGAAATTTAACCTCCTCCTGCTGGGTTTTTACTTTTCGTGGGAGGGTACTACATACCCTAGGTGTTGTAGAAAGTTAAGCAAAGCAATGGTGTCCTGCCGATTGCTGTCCATGTCCGGGCTGGCCAGTAGCAAGTCATCGACATATTGTACCAGGGCTGAAACTCCTGGAGCGTGAATGGTTGACAGTTGTAGATGTTGGGTCCGTTTGAGAAGAGGGTCGGCGATGTTGACAAAGCCTTGGGGTATCTAGTCCAAGTGTACTGCAGACCGTCAAAGGTGAAAGCAAACAGGAAATTGGCTATCTTTATGTAGCCAGGTACCGAACAAAAGAAAGCATGTTGCAAATCAATACATGTAAAATACTTTCGAAGAAGCCGGTAATTGATATAGTATTGTGGCTGGGTTAGGGACCAAAGGCGGTTAGGGGTTCGCAGATCTTGTTAATAGCTCTTAAATCCTGCACCATCCTCCACTCTCCTGGCCTTCCTGGTTTTGGTACTGGAAGAATGGGAGTGTTACATGGAGAAGTTACAAGGGACCAATACACCTTGTTGTAGGAAGGCTTTGATAAGGCCATCAATTGCGTTCTTTTGCTTCACGTTTCATAGGATACTGGGGAATACAAGGGAGCACCACATCTTCTCGATACTGTACCCTTATAGGTGCCACATCAGTATGTCCTACAGTCATCTTGTCCCGTGCCCATACGTCAGGGTTGACACCATCTTGTTGTGGTAGTGTTAGCACGATAATGGGAGAGGTGATGGCGTAACGTCGTCTGTACCGAATAAGCATTGGAGAAATATGTAATGGTCCCCTCTGGATGGAGTAATGGTCTATCGTAATTGCTGATTGGCCACAATCATGGTTCTGTTGTAATTGGTATGCTAGGTGTCCCACTCCTTTGCACCGTGGCCTGGGTTAACACTTGCAGTTATATGTGGGTATACCCCATCTGTTTGACGCCACAACGCAGTAGGTGTATTACAGAGATAGGCTGAACCTGGGGGACCGGGGTGACAAACCCGTAAATTTCAGCAGTGTAAACTTGTCCAATTAAAGGTTTAAAGTATGCCAACAGGTCTCCATCTTTTCCTGTGGGATCGTATGCACGTTATGTGCGGGTTGTTAATCTTCTCAGACATGGAAGTTGGATCGCATTGTAGAGCCCAATATTGTGCATTATGGGAAAACTGCCCCTTGGAAATCGAATGGGTTGAGGCATCGTCAGTAGTTAGTCCATTAGAATGGCAGGAGATAGAGATATTTAAGAGCGCACAGTAAATCTCGTCCCAACAGATTTATATTCCATTGTCTCCGTGATTACAAATTGATGATGTACTGTGGTGTCTGCATTTTTACTAAAAGAGGAATGGTCAATGGATATATTTCCGGTTAGGTTGCTAAAGCCTGCTAACGTGATAGTTTCCGTTCCTGCGGAATTTCATGTAAGCGTTTAATTGTTGAGGATTGGGCCCCGGTATCTGGTAGGAATGGCACCATTCTTCCCGAGATTTCTAGGTATACACATTGGTTCCTCGTCAGGACTCTCAGAAATTACGGGAAATTGGTGTCCTACCTTCTCAGGTCAAATCTAGGGCCTTCCCTTGCAAGTCCTTCAAAGGGTTGTTAGTGGAGGAATGCGGGCGCCTGTCTCGGCTGTTTAATTCTGATCGTTGGTCCGTTTGGGCTTGCGGGCAATCACGATTCCAATGTCCCGTCTTTTCCGCAATTAAAGCATGCTGTCTGTTCCGAGCGGTTTGTCTTGGACCAGTTGGACCGGATTGACCATTCCCACCCCATTGTGGTATTGAGGTTGTGGAGCTGGGGTTGGGAACATTAAGCCATGGATATTGCTGGGGATGGAGGAGGGTGATACTGTGGCATGGGTTGTGGCTGGGGGGTACGCTGCTGGAGCAGTAGGGTACATTGGCCACTGTTGGGGCGATATGTTGGACCTGGTCCCTGGCTGTATTGTTTTGGTCCTCTGTATCCTTTGTGGTATTGTTTTCCCCTCTTTCCTCCCTGCTGTTTTGTTTCTCCCCTCTTTGCTCTCTGTTTTCCTGAGTGCTAGAAGAAACCTCTTTTTCAGAACAAATCTTTTCTTAATTCTCCACTGTTTATTTACCCTTCCGTAATTTTTTCCAAAATGCCGTTTGAGCTGCCCTTCTCATCTTGGTCTGGGGTGTATTCTCGCTCCAATTCAAATTGTTAATTTTATTGAGTTAGCGACCGCTGAGGGTAAGGAAGCCAGAAGTGCACCACATATTGTCCTGAGGCCTGTGCCTGCTTTGAATGCGGCATCTCCTGAGTGTCTGATTATAGATTTCTCCAAATCTATCTAAGAATTTTCCTGAGGGTTTCTCCTCTTGTGGCCTTTTGTATTGTATATTTTGCTGAAATCAATGCCTTTTGCCAGAGTTTCTTTCCAGAGCTGGTCCAATAGCCTCATTCTGTCCTCCTCCTGGGCATTTGCCTGAGCAAAAAAAAAGCGCGTGGTTAGCATAATTTCCTCCCCAATTTTTCTATAAATTTTGCCCATTCAGTAGCGCTCAGGATTGCTTTGAGCAGAATCCCAATAATCAAACTGAACTTCCTCGATATAGTTGGATAGTCCGATTCAGGAACTCTCGGAAGTCTAGCGAGTGTGTGCGCCTGTCAGGGGCCGTCCCAATTATGGTGCAAATTTCGGATGCTTTCCAGGGAGTCTGTATTTCCATTATAGGCTGTTGGTTTTGTTCTGCTGCTCTCGGGGTTAGGGACCACCCGAAGAGGATACATGTGCCCAGTGTCCTCTTTTCCACCACTAGCTCCTTCTTCACCACTACTTGGACAGTTCCAACTCCGCTTCTGCTTCTAACTCTTTTCCTTAGTCTTTGACCTTGTTTTACAGGCTACGGGATCGGTAGGGACCGGTCCCGGCTCTCTCCTGTCTTATCCTTTGTCTTTCGTTTCTCTATCAAGAGCTTTGTCATTTTCTTCATTAACTGATCTCTACGAGCTTTCTCTTTCTCAGTTAGTTCCTCTTCTTCACTTTGGCTGCTCTCCTCCGATGCGGCTTGAGGCTGCCGGAGCTGCTCCTCCTAACGCCTGATGGTTTCCATAGTTCATCCGATGTGTCCTCTGACTAGTTTCCTTTGGTAGTTTTCTGGCACCTTTTTTCTCCCCCCCTTTCCCTTCCCCTTTTTTTTTACCATCAGTGACCTCCGTGTTTGGTATTTACCAGCTGGCCTAATATCTTCTACACTCCCCTTATCTTTGCTTTCCCGTAACTTTTTTATCGAATTCATTACACTTTGCTCATCGATATCACTTTTACCCGTTGGGGATAATCCCCTCCTTTAGGCAGTTGTATCTGCCCAACTAGCAGCTTCTACTTTTTTCCTTTCTCTCATGTACTTGTCCAAGCCACAAATGGGCTGCCATTTTAATACCTTTTTCCTTTCGTACGCTCCTTTTTTCCACCACATCTTACACGCATCTTTCAACAGCATCTTCATTCCACGTACCTCCTTCAGGCCATACAGCTGGACCATAACGTTCCATCGCATTTCCAGACAAACATCGCAACCATGCATCACATTCAGGATGTTTCACACACAAGACATTCAACGGGGACCAGGGTCCTGACATTTATCCAACTTATTTCCCCATGGTTACACTATATCACTATATATCCTTATTACTATTTTAGGCTTCTCTCGCGAGCCAGGGCCTCGAACCCCTGGGCGTTTAGTGATTTAGGCTTCTCTCGCGAGCCAGGGCCCTCAAACCCCTGAGCGTTAGTGATTTAGGCTTCTCTCGCGTCAGCCAGGGCCCTCAAACACCTGAGCGGCTGTCTTTCGGCAATTCTCGTGTGCCTGGTTAAGCCACCCCGTCACGGTGTAGCGATAGGGTCCAGGAGCGTTCGTTTGTGGGTCTCGTCAATTTAGAAAAAATAAAAAAAATAAAATAAAATAAAAAAACAACGGTGGGTCTCTTGACAGGACGGCAAGGGTAGAGGATGGGGTGAAAGCAACCGAGAGAAATCACTCGTGGGCCCGTTGTTTCACTTGATCGACTATCCGTTTCGCCAGTTTACACCAAAACAACCTCATCGATCTAATATTTTGAGACCCTGCTCGCAGCGCCAATTGTTGAGGTGGATTTCTATTCTACCATGATCATTGCACGATTCCACCTGGCTCCTGTGTACTCACAGCACTGCGTGCTGATAATCCAGTGTGTAACCGACCGCTATCGTGAACAAACTACACAACAACTTTACTTACTTAACAAGATATTTATATCACATACAAACACTCTAACAATTCTATCAGCTATACTAGATAATGGCGTTTGTTTCTATCACCGGTTGCTTACCCTCAGACAGCACCGGTGAGAGTCGCACACCGCTAACTCACCAACCCGCTCGAGCGTGGAGATCGTGAGTCGACCCCTTGGTCTCTCCCCTCCGTCCTTCGCCTGCGCTCTTTTATACAGTTCTTATCTAACTTTGCAAGCCGCGTCTGTCACTTGTTTACTCCCCAAATGTACCCTGCGGTGGTACCCAGAAGTGACCGGCGGTACCCAGAAGTGACCGACATTCTTAGAACTTCGAGAAACATCCTGTTCCCTACCCACCCCATTAACACTGTTATCTGTCATATGTCAGGCAGCTCATTTCTTAAAGTGTTTACAGCTTCGAAATACATTTTAAACATTTAAGTTCTCAAATAATACATTTCAATACATGTGATTACAAGGTAATACAGACAGTTTCCACAATTATAGAAAAGATGTCAACAAAATAGAGAGAGTACAGAGGAGATTTACTAGAATGTTGCCTGGGTTCCAGCAACTAAGTTGCAGAGAAAGATTGAACAAGTTAGGTCTTTATTCATTGGAAGGTTAACGGGAGACTTGATAGAGGTCTTTAAAATGATGAGAGGGATAGACAGAGTTGACGTGGATAGGCTTTTTCCATTGAGAGTAGGGAAGATTCAAACAAGAGGACATGAATTGAGAATTAAGGGACAGACGTTTAGGGATAACATGAGGGGGAACTTCTTTACTCAAAGAGAGTGGGAGCTGTGTGGAACCTCAGCTCCACACCCTGATGATGCTGCACACTGAAGGTAGACACACTAAATGCTGCAGTCACTTTGTCATAGAGTGTGGAGAGAGAGAGGACCAGACAGAGAGAGAGACACGGAGAGAGAAAGAGAGAGAGACACAGAGTGTTCGTATATATATATATAATATATATACTATATATATATACACCTTTTTAGGTATATATATACTTTTATAATAATATCTATACCTCTACGCACCTTTATATTTGAGTTACAGGAGCAGGGAGGTTCTACTTCAGTTGTACAGGGTCTTGGTGAGACCACACCTGGAGTATTGCGTACAGTTTTGGTCTCCAAATCTGAGGAAGGACATTATTGCCATAGAGGGAGTGCAGAGAAGGTTCACCAGATGATTCCTGGGATGACAGGACTGTCTTTATGAAGAAAGACTGGATAGACTCGGTTTATACTCTCGGAATTTAGGAGATTGAGAGGGGATCTTATAGAAACTTACAAAATTCTTAAGGGGTTGGACAGGCTAAAGATGCAGGAAGATTGTTCCCATAATGTTGGGGAAGTCCAGGACAAGGGTCACAGCTTAAGGATAAGAGGGGGAATTCCTTTAAGACGAGATGAGAAAGACTTTTTCACACAGAGAGTGGTGAGTCTCTGGAACTCTCTGCCACAGAGGGTAGTTGAGGCCAGTTCATTGGCTATATTTAAGAGTGATTTGGATGTGGCCCTTGTGGCTAAGGGGATTCAGAGGGTATGGAGAGAAGGCAGGTACGGGATACTGAGTTTGGGATGATCAGCCATGTCATATTGAATGGCGGTGCAGGCCTCGAAGGGCTGAATGGCCTACTCCTGCACCTAAATTTCTATGTTTCTATATATATAAATATATAAATTATATAATATAAATATATATATATAAAGGTAATTGAAGTGGAATGTAATGTTTAAAATTGTACAATTTTAGAGAGAGAGAGAGAAGGGAGATAGAGAGAGAGTGAGAGGGAGACAGACAGACAGAAGAGAGTGAGAGAGAGACAGAGACAGGTTGCAGAGAGAAAGAGACGGAGAGTGGAGAGAGAGCAGCAGAGAGAGAGGGGGAGAGAGAGAGATGGAAGAGAGAGATGGAGAGAGAGAGAGTGACATGGAGAGAGAGAGACAGGAGAGAGAGGGGGAGACAGAGAGAGAGGGACAGAGAGAGAGGGTTGAGAGAGAGAGAGAGAGGAGGACGGGGGGGGGGGGGGAGAAAAGACAGATAGAGGATTGGAGAACGAGAGAGACATATAGATTATATGTGTATAAAAGTATATATATACCTTTTTAATATCCTGTTTGCCAGCTTGTTGACCCTCTGTGTTCCCCTCCTGCAGTGTTTAGGAGCCGTTGCTGTGGATGGAGAGACGGAATGAGCGGTCACGTGCCTTTGAGCGGTCATTGAGGGCGGCCAGGATTCCTGCGAGCCCCCCCCCCCATCTGCTCGGTGTGCGGGCTGAGCTTCGAGAGGCTGTGCTTCGATGGAGGGCCACATGACGGGGCACAACAAGGAGAAGCGTTATGAGTGTGACGTGTGTGGCAAGGCCTGGCAGCGCCCGAGCCATCTGGAGATCCGGGTGGACACGGGAGAACGCCCCTTCGACTGCTCCGACTGCGGCAAAGGCTTGAAGTCGTTCCTGGATCTGAAGAGGCACAGGTGCCTGCACACCGGGGAACGACTCCACACCTGCAACAACTGTGGCAAGGGCTTCACCCGCTCCAGCTACCTGCTGGTGTACCAGCGCAACCACACCGGCGAGCGCCCCTACACCTGCGCCCAGTGTGGCAAGGGCTTCACTCAGTCCAGCACCCTGCTGTCCCACCAGCGCACCCACACCGGTGAGCGCCCCTTCACCTGCGCCCAATGTGGCAAGGGCGTCACCAAGTCCAACTGCTCCGATTGTGGCAAAGGCTTCAAGTCGTTCCAGGATCTGAAGAGGCACAGGCGCCTACAAACCGGGGAACGACCCCACACCTGCAACAACTGTGGCAAGGGCTTCACACCGGCGACCGTCCCGTCCCCAGCCCAGTGTGTGGAGAGCGCGTTGCCATGGCCTCCCACGCCCTGTCTCACCTGCGCGTGCACACCAGTGGCCAGCCCTACGACTGCCCGTACTGCGGCGAGGGGTTTGACAGCTCGCAAGGGTTGAGGCAGCACCGGCAGACCCACGTTGGCGAGCAGCTATTCCCACTGTGACATGGGCATGCGGACTGCGGGACCACCAGTGGATACACACCGGAGAGAGACCCTTTGTGTGCGCTGAGTGTGGCAAGAGTTTCACCCGCATGTCCAGCCTGTGGCAGCACCGGCGTACCCAGAGTGGGGAGTGTAGCTTCCCGTGCCCGTCCTGTGGTAAGGGGTTCACCCACCTTGACTACCTGCTGGAACACCGGTGAAACCACACTGGCCAGCGGCCCCTTCACCCTGCCCGCTCTGTGGCAAGTCCTTTGCCCGCTCCCTCCAGCCTGCAGGCACACCGCCATGTGGATAGGCGCTGTTTAGGTAAACACAAAATACTGGAAGGAATGGGTAACGTTTCAGGTTGTTTCCTAAGTCACCCGTTCCTTCTCTCCAGACATGCTGCCTGTCCCTCTGAGTCTGTTTTCTAAACCAGCATCTGCAGTTCCTTGTTTTTAAACCATTCTGGTTAACCATCTCTGCACATTCCCCAAAGCCAAGCTGCACGCAAGTTGGAGGGACAGCAGTGTCCACACCCGACACGTCCCCCGTACATTCCCCTCCAAAGTGCCGGTATAACTCAGCAGGTCAGCCATCCGTGGTGGGAATCGGATGGAGAAGTGTTCTAAAAAATAAGCGATCCTTGCCCCTGACGCATGGAGCAGACAATACATTACCAGTATCACAGTCATACTGTAACCCAAGTGAAAATGCAAAAGTGAGCCAAGCTGCACAACAGCCGATGCTCACGATAGTAACAGCTGGCTGCCACTGGACCAAAAACTTAAAGGCATTTAAGGACAAGAGACAAAGGACATTTATTGTCACATACACCATTTCTGGTGTAGTGAAAATGAGTTCCCATTGCAGCACAACCAATAAAAAGTTAGACATCACTTTAAAAAAGAATTGAACATAAAACATAATCACATACCCCCACAATTGGTCCCACTGTGAGGAAAAGCACAAAGTCCATTCCTGGAATTCTCTTTTTTTTAATAGAAAGTTTTGACGCATTTTTGCCTTACGTAACAAATTAAACATGTTTTATACTGTCCCACTTGTGAAAGAGTTTAATTGGTTGTTAAGTTTGGGATTCGTAAATTAAAAATGGAGATTTGCTGAGAACAGAAAGCTGTCTAATTTAAAAGAGAATTTGCCGCAGGAAGTAAATTCTGGGAAAATCTTAGAGCTTGTTTATACTAATCATTGAAACAATGTGTATTAAATAGAGCTGTATTGCTTGGCACAGCACATATTGATATCTGTCTGAACTGCTGGTCCCAGCTAAGGGACAAAGGTAGTGGCTTTCATCCGAGTCTTACAAGTTCTTTTAGATCACAGGGATGCCCATTTCTGGGAACAAGATAGTTAGGCATTGAAAACAAAATGAAGTTTGTTGTCCTTCCGGAATGGAAGCTGTACTGAAGCTTGTGCCAAGATTGAGAATAAGGCTGATATTGCAATTATCTGTGTCCAGCCTCCCTTGTTTCCGCTTAGGCTTGGATCTTTCACTCAGATTTAGAAGGTGTGTTTATTGATTTATAAAATGTATAATTCTAGAATCCTGCCTTTGTTCTTGGACGTTGATGCCGGAGAAGCACCTGAGCAACGTTCGTCTGTGCTCTATTGTAAGATCTCGCCATCCCGTCTGGCTAAGTGAATTTAAAGATTGCTTTGGTTTACCTTTAAATTTTTGTTGCTGTTGCTTTCTTTAAGAGATGAACTTTGTAACTGGCGCTTTGGCATTTCTTCAGAATTCATGTTGTACTATCAATAATGAATGAAAATGCCAACCATCTCAGAAATGATAAGTAATTATTCTAGCCTCCCATGCTTATCTGCAGCCGTGGGCAGTCGCACACTCCCACTACTTCAAAAGATAGTTCCGGCACTTAGGCAATATCGTTTGGTGTTTGGCAGCTGAAACGCGGGCGGCGGGGGCTACAGACAGGCCGGCACCTGGGTTGATTCACCCCCTTTGTGGGGGTCCGGGGGTGATCACCCAGTATGGGTCGGGGGGAGTGGACTCACCCCGCGTGTATGGGTCGGGGGGGGGGGGGGGGCGAATCACCATAATAGGACGGAGTCGTGTGAACAGCTGCAGCTACGGTCATGTGACTCTGGGTGGGGGGTGGGATCAGACTGTCCACAACTCTTGCAACAGCTGACGGGAATGTTGCGCGGTTTATGGCCCTCGTGGTCCAATGCCGGAACCGCGGCCCCGCTCACCTAGTGGTGTGAGCAGCGCAGCCTGCCCAGCCATGTGACAGTGGGGTGGGAGCCAGCTTGGTGGCGGGGTAGTGGAGATGAAGCAGGTAGGCCAGCTTGGGAAGAGTAAGGGGACGTGGGAGAGCGGCCAGTTTGGTGGAGGAGTAAGGCATCGGAATGGGATAGGCAGCCGCTGGGTGGAGGGAGTTAAGGGGATGGGAGGAGACTTCAGCCGGCTTGGGGTTAGAGTAAAGGGGATGGGAAGGCTCCCAGCCAGCTTGGGGGAGTAAACGGGTAGAGGGATGGTGCTCCACAGCTTGGGGGGTAAGGGATACGGAGGGTAGCAGCTTGGGGAGAAGGTGATGGGGAGGTAGCCAGTCTTGGGGGAGTAAGGGGAGGGCGGTAGACAGCTTCCTACCACTCCTATATTTCTCTACTTCCCTCACAATTCCCTTTCCATCTTCCTTTCCCCCTTCCCTCCAACACAACACATAATGCCACACATACAACTAACCACACGCTCATCATGGCCACAAACCAAAACCTTAACACACGCACATTTCGCACGCAAACACACACCACACACCGACCACACACGACGCGCGCCACCACCACACACACACACACACAAACACCACACACACGACAACCGGCGCGCGCCTACAACACACACAACATGCACACACACACCGCGCCACACACACGCAACACACACACCACACACCGCGCACCAAAACACAACAGACAAGCGAACACACATTACACACACAGCACACACAACTAATTTAGGATTGGGATTTGTAATGCCCAAGGCCAGGAATGTGGCCTGAAGCTGGAAAATTGTAATGCCTTTTATTGGTTTGTCCGCTAAATAGTTTATTGGTTTTTTTTTTTCCCCCCCCTTTTTCTTGGTTGTTCCCCCTTCTTCTTCCCCCTCCCCCCGGATCTAGTTTTAATGTATATTTTTCATTCTACAGTCCACTAAAAACAAAGTGGGTATGTAACTATGTACATTTCAGAGGTTTTTTGTTTTTTTTCTTACTTGTGGCTTACAATTAATGCAATTTTTTTATAATAATATTTAGCTTTAGGAATCTGTTGTTGTCCCATTAAACTCGCAGGCACTTTTTTTAAGTGCACATTTTTGATTACTTTTTCCATTCTACCATAGAGATATAAAATCTACAAGACTAAGCGGGACCCGTTGGGTCCCAGCATCACACGGGAGGGCGATCACACCCTAACGCAATTTTACCACCTCTCTAACCAATTCCAATATGCTTCGCCAGGTGGGGTTAGTGGTGGGGAGGCTTATCGTTGCCAAGGTATGCGTGGTTGTGAGCCCGAAGGTACTGGTTACCAGAGGGCTATTAATAGACATTGTGGGCCCGAATGGATTTCTTGAGCCTGGCAGCTTTTAGTCCACTCGGATCTGGCAGACTTGGCACAAGCTGAAAACTGCCAGAATTTCTTTTCTGCCCTAAACAGGTGACAGACTGTGTGAGAGAGTAAGTGGAGGAGGGTGGACTGAATGGATTATTGGCTGGCAGTTCAGTCACTTACAAGCTGGTGGCCTGGCAGTTCACTTTCCTCGCGGCTTGTGGGCTGGCAGTTCACTTACTCACGCTGGTAGGCTGGCAGTTTTTCAGTCACTTACAGCTGTGGCCGGCAGTTTTACTTACTCCCCCGGCTCGTGAGCTGGCAGTCACTCACCGGCTGGTAAGCTGGCCAGTTCACTCATAACCCCTCCTCCCTTCACCCCCCCACCTCTGCTCCTTGCCCCATTCCAAACCTCCCCCCCTCCCCCCCCCCCCCCCACACATTCAGTGCATCTCCCCACAAGAATCTCAACCTCTCCCCATGCACTCCTAGTGGCTCTCCCACAGAGCAGCAAATTCCTGCCTATTAGGTTCCTTTTTCCCATTGTGGATGAAGAAAAAGTGCAAAAAAAGGATTTATTAAAAGTTTAAAATTGTGAAATGAATCTTAAAATATAAGAACAATTTTTTAAATGTTAAAGATGAGAAATTATTTAGTTATTTCGTGTTGTGTCTCTTGTCGTGTTATGCTGCTTATTGCCTCTGGATGAATGACTTTTTTTTCCTGTTGAGAAAAAAGAGACAATTTTAATATAGAGAAATTAAGTAAGAGCGGGTCAAATTTTTAAGAAAGAAATATCTGAGAACTTATCCTAAACTCAGAAGTCATCATTCAACGAAAGCACCAACGCTTTTAATGACAAACATATTTGGGTCGTTGTTCCATCCTATCAGGAAACGATGACATTTCCCTTTCACCTTTCCTCGGCTGAGAGCCACATATCGTTGTCCATAACGGGCTGAAATACCGGCTTTGTCGAGGTAGATCAACAAAACGTCTGCATTGTTTGTCCATTGTGCTTTATGGATCGTCATAGCAAAACCCCCTGGATTGAATGGGAATTGGTTGCGCTGGAGGGGAATGTCTTCACACCTTCTGTCAAAATGAGTGCTATCCTAGGAATAAGAACAATGTCATCTTTGAAGGCTCCCATGTGATTCTTGCAACGATCAGATTATTGTGTTGCTCTTTCCACAATCATCCTCGTTCCATTGCATAGCTTTGGCGGCTCATTATTAATTTTCCCTCAATAATATGATTGGTGGAGCCATTTTTTCAACTACAATTTGTGTGGTGGTAATCCAGAGAGCTACGAGGGAATCAGGAATTCTGTTGGAAGTGAGTAGCATGAGCCTCCCTCAGTGACAGCATTGAAAGAAAAGTACTCCTTTACGATTCCAGGGAAGTGTTTGAT
Source organism: Okamejei kenojei (assembly GCA_035221665.1). NCBI lineage: Eukaryota > Metazoa > Chordata > Chondrichthyes > Rajiformes > Rajidae > Okamejei > Okamejei kenojei. Next base: position 104,402 of record JAVHYY010000490.1, on the reverse strand, counting down.
GAGATACAATTGTTGGAGAATAATTCTGCAGGATTGTCATAAGTCAAAGTCAAAAGAGTTTATTGTCATGTGTCCCCTGACAGGACAATGAAATTTATTATTTGCACAGCACAACAGAACATAGTAGGCATTGACTACAATTATATACGTAAATACACACATTAATTAATAAATTGATAAAGTGCAAATAACAGATGGAGGGGTATTAATGTTCAGAGTTTTGTCTGAGCCTGGTTTAATGGCCTGATGGCTGTGGGGAAGTAGCTATTCCTGAACAGGGTTGTTTACATTCTCAGCTCCTGACCTTCTACTCGAAGTAGCGGGGGAAGAGGAGTGTGTGGCCAGGATGGTGTGGTCCTTGATGATGCTGCCAGCCTTTTTGAGGAAACGACTGCGATAAATCCCCTCGGTGGAAGGGAGATCAGAGCCGATGATGGACTGGGCAGTGTTTACTACTTTTTGTAGCCTTTTCCTCTCCAGGGCACTCAAGTTGCCGAAACAAGCCACAATGCAACCAGTCAGCAAGCTCTCTACAGTGCACCGGTAGAAGTGAGGGAGAGTCCTCCTTGACAAACCGACTGTCAGTAATCTTCTCAGGAAGTCGAGGCGCGGATGAGCTTTCTTAATAATTGCATCAGTGTTTGTCAAATGTGGGATAGATGAAATCAATACAATCCAGCAGTGTTTCTGCTGATAGAAGCGTGTCTTGTGGGATTTCAATTTCATCGTCTTCATTCTTTAAAATCTTGTCTTCTCCAACTCTCAACAAAAATTGAGAATAATCGCCTTCTCCCTCTGTCAATCGCATATTTGTGTGCAATTGAAACTTGGTGAAAAGTCTCCACAAGTAGGATTGTGAAATCGACAGACGGATGTAGGGTTGGGTGTTTATGCGTGCTATTTTCAAATTTATTTTAGTTGTTTATCTTTTTTTAATATTTTACCTTGTATGTATCGTTAGCTTTTAGAAACGTTTGAATGCTGCACTGACTGGCTGACATTTCTTAAATTTCGTTGTACATGGTTCATGTTACAATGACAATAAAGAAACTATTCTGTTCTATTCTATTTCGTGATGCAGGCATTTTCAACATCAGCATCATTTCCCCTTTTCACAACAGCAAGTAGTTGTCGAAAATCGCCACAACAAACGCTAAGAATGCCGCCAAAAGGCTTAGTGTTGCTGCAGACATCTTGAAGAGTTCTGTCAACCACTTCAAAGCTTTCTCTCCTAATCATTGGACATTCATCTCAAACAATGACCTTCTTCTCGATGTTGCAGAATGTATCCTCGGCCACTTGGATGGGTATCTTGAATCGAGAATATGTAGTTCTTCCACCAGGCATTAATGTAGCTGCTATCCCAGAGGATGCTACAGCAATAGCCACATCACCTTGACCCATAGCTTTTCCTGACATGATGTCGAAAAAGCAGCCTGAAGACAATTTCAGTTCTTAATGAACACTGAAGAATTTGTGCAAACGATTTTTTTTTGAGGCGGGGCTGTCAGGGTGGGGTGCAAATGCCATGCAGCCGAGGGAGGGGGACAAGCTTCAGGCAGGAGTGGGGGGGGGGGGGTTAGTGTCCTCCAGTGGGGGATGTGGGCGGCTTCAGTAGGGGGCAGGGGGGGCGCATCCTATAGCCAGGCGGGAGGCTAGGAGGGGAGGGCAGCATCGACGGTGGGGATTGGTCATGGGGGCGGTGAGCGACTTACTCATGACCTCTGGACTCACCCACTGCCTTGGGATTAACTCATGGCCTTTGGACTGACTGACTGACTCACAGCTTGAGGAGTGAATGATGCCTGACTTCTGGAGTCACGTCTGACATTTGTAAACTGAAAACTGTGACATCTACTTTGAGGAACAGCTTCTTCCTGACAGCCATCAGGCTATTAAACATAACAGATAAGCTCTGAACTACGAAATAATATATTATTTGTACTATTTGTTATTTGTTGATCACACACACCCTCCACCTCACACACTCACACACAGACACACACTCTCTCACACACACACACACACACACACACACACACACACACACACACACACACACACACACACACACACACACACAGACTCATTACACACACACACACAGTCTCAATATACACACACACGCACACATTCACACACACACATTCACACACACACAGACTCATATACACACACACGCAATCTCGTATACACACATACACACATTCACACACACTCATACACACTCACATATTCACACACACACACACACAGACTCATACACACATACACTGACTCATACACACATTCAGGCAAAACAATACACTTGACTCACACACCACAACACACACACACACACACCACACCACACACACACAGACTCATACACATTCCGACACAACACACACGCACAGACTCATAACACACATTCACACACAGACTCACACACACATACACACACACACACACACACACAGACTCATACACAACTCATACACACACAGACTCCATACACACATTCACGCACACACACACACACACACAGACTCGTACACACACAGAACATACCACACATTCACATACACACACAGACTCATACACACATTCACGTTCACACACACACACACAGACTCATACACACATTCACACACACACAGACTCATACACGCATTCACATACACACACACACACACACACAGTCATACATACACACTGACTCATACACACAGAGTCATACACACATTCACATACACACACACACACACACAGAGGGGGGATAGAGAGGGAGGGGGGGGATAGTGAGGGATGGGGGGAGGGATAGAGAGGGAGGTGGGGGGGGGGAGGGGGGGGGATAGAGAGGGGATAGAGAGGGGGGGGGATAGAGAGGGGGGGGGGGGATAGAGAGGGGTCGGGGGATAGAGAGGGGGGGGGATAGAGGGGGGGGGGGGGGGGATAGAGAGGGGGGGGTGAGGGGGGGGGATGGTTATGGGGGATAGTGAGTGGGGGGGTAGGAATGGAATAGAGAGGGAGGGAGAGGATGGGCTGGGGGTTGTTGTGAGAGAGAGGGGGGGGGGGAGTGGGGTGGGGAGGGGGTGGAGTGGATAAGAGATTACAGATGAGAGAGGGGGGGGAGTAGAGTGGAACAAGCGGGAGTTAGAGACCGGAGGGGGGCTGGGGATGGAAACGATGGGGGAAAAGAGGTGAGGGAGAGAGAGGAATAGACGAGAGAGGAGGTGATGGAACCATAGCCATGTTCAGATGGGAGCAAATATTTCAACACCCCTCAGAATACGCTGCTGTTAGAGACACGGTGGAAATGAACAACAGAAAAAAACGCGCGAGCAACGGGAGGCACTCTCTACGACACTCTCTGGCATCATCAAACCCCCTCGCTAAAACAACGTCACGAGGAATCCAGGAGCGCGTGTGGGGCGCACAGCTCCCAGAAGGAGCCAAGGGATTCTCTCACCCCCAGCTAGAGAGAGGCCACTTCGCGCCAACCACACTCGGTCGGCAGATCGCTGTCCGGCCCGCGCTCTCTCATCCCGCCGCAGCAATGGAGGCCGCTCCCCGACATCTCTCTCTCCCTCTCCAAAATGCCGCCGAGAACATAGCCCACACCAGGCTTAGCAGTCGAGCAGCACCGCGCGATCTCGTCTCTCTCACACTCTCACATCTCACTCACTCTCGCTCCCCCTCTTTCGCACTCATCTCTTTCTCTCTCTCTGCCTCTCTCTTCTCCTCCTCACTCCCCCCTCTCCCCCTCTCTCTCTCTCTCTCTCTCACTCTCTCTCTCTCTCTCCCTCTCACTCTCCCCTCTCCCTTCCCCCTCCTCTCTCACTCTCCCCGCTCTCTCTCGCCCCCTCTCTCTCTCCCTCTCACTCTCTCCCCCCTCTGTTCTCTCCCCCCTCTCTCCCCCTTCTACTCTCTCCCCCCACTCTCTCTCCCCTTCACAACCCCCTCTCTCTCCCGCCCCTCTCTCCCCCTCTCTCTCTTATCTAATTCTCTCCCCCCTCTCCCTCTCTCTCACTCTCTCCCCCCCCCTCTCTCGTGGTATTCCCCCCACTACTCCCCCCCTCTCCCCCTCACTCTATCTCTCCCCCTCTCTCACCTCCCCGTATATACTCTCCCTCCTCTCTCCTTCCCTCTCCCCCCTCTCTCACTTTCTCTCCTCCCTCTGCTCTCTCTCTTTCCCCCACTCTCTCCTCCCGCCACCTCTCACCCCCCACCCCCCCCCCTCTCTCTCCCCCTCTCTCTCTCTCCCCCTCCTCTCTCCCTCTTGATTCTCACACCCCCTCTTTCCCCATATCTCTTCTCTCTCTCACTCTCTCATCTCTCACTCCCCCCCTCTCCATCTCCCCTTCTCTCTCTCTGCCTATCTCTCTTCTTCTCCTCCTCACTCCCCCCTCTCATCTCTCTCTCCCCTATCTCTATTACTCTCCCCCTTCTCCTCTCTCTCTCTCACCACTCTCCCCTCTCTCACTCTCCCCTTCTTCTCTCCCCCGCTCTCTCTCCCCCTCTCTCCTCCCCTCTCACTCACCCCCCTCTCCTTCCCCTTCACTCCCTCCCCATCCCTCCCCTCTCTATCCCCCTCTCTCCCCTTTCTCTCTCCCCCTCTCTCTCTCACCCCCTACTCTCTCTCCCTCCTCCCCTACTCTCTCTCTCCCCTCCTCTCTCTCTCCCCCTCTCTCTTCCCCTCATCTCTTCCCCCTCGTCACTCCCAACACTATTATCTCTCTCTCCCCTCTCTCTCTCCCCCTCTTCCCAACCCCTCCCTCTCAACATTCTCCCCTTCTCCCCCCCCCCTCTCTCATATATCTTATCTCTCTCTCTTCCCCTCCTCTCTCACCCCTCCCTCTTCACTCCCCCCCCCTTCCCTCTCCCCAACCTCCCCTTCTGTCTCTCCCTCTCCCCTTCTCATCTCTGTAGGTTAATTGTCCTCGGTGAATATATATTGTCCCCAGTGTGTGTAGGACAGTGTTTGTGTGTGGGATCGCTGGTCGCAACGGACTCGGTGGGCCAAAGGGCCCTATTTCCGCGCTGTATCTCTGAACTAAATTGAACCAATCAACAATCTATCTATCTCTGCCTTAAATATAATCCACTGACTTGTGGCCTCCACCGCCGTCTGTGGTAAAAAAAAACAATGAACCCACAGATTCACCACCCTCTGGCTAAAGAAATTCCTCCTCATCTCCTTCCTAAATGAATGTCCTTTTTACTTTTCCGAGGCTGTGCCCTCTGGTGCTAGACTCTCCCACTAGTGGAACCATCCTCTCCACATCCACAACTATCCGGGCCTTTCACTATTCGGTGAAGTTTCCATTTTTCAATGAGGTTCCCACTCATCCTTCTACGCTCCAGCGAGTAGAGGCCCAGCGCCGCCAAACGCTCATCGTACGTTAGTTAACCCACTCGTACCTTCCAGGGATCTGTTCCTGATCTCCTGTAAAAACAACCCTCTCTCCAGAGCCAGCACATCCTTCCTCAGAGACGGGGCCCAAAACTACTCGACAAGGCTCCAAATGCGGCCTTGTCGAACCTCGGTGTTTACGGCCCTGTTTTTGGACACAAGCCCTCTCGACATTCGGTGGCAAGAACAAAAAATCCCAAAAGATCCCAGTCAAGCATGAATTCCCCGTCGCAAATCCATGACTCGGAACGATCCTGTTCCTGCTACTCAAATGTGCGGCTATTCCATCTTTTATAATTGACTCCAGCATCTTCCCCACCACCGATGTCAAGCTGAGGTTGTCCACTTTGGCGGCAGAAAAAAGGGGGCAGATTATTATCTCAAGGGGGTTAGGTTAGGTAAGAGGGAGGTACAGCAAGACCTGGGTATCCTTGTACACCGGTCACTGAAAGTTGCCGTGCAGGTACAGCAGGCAGTGAAGAAAGCTAATGGGATGTTGGCCTTCATAACAAGACGATTTCAGTATAGGAGTAAAGAGATCCTTCTGCAGTTGTACAGGGCTCTCGTGAGACTACATTTGGAGTATTGTGTGCAGTTTTGCCATATTGGCCTTCATAACAAGAGGATTTGAGTAAAGCAGCAAAGAGGTCCTTCTGCAGTTGTATAGGGCTCTGTTGAGACCACATCTGGAGTATTGTGTACAGTTTTGGTCTCCTAATTTAGGAAGGACATCCTTGTGATTGAGGCAGCGTAGGTTCACGAGATTGATCCCTGAGATGGCGGGACTGTCATATGAGGACAGATTGAAAAGACTAGGCTTGTATTCACTGGAGTTTAGAAGGATGAGGGGATATCTTGTAGAATCATATAAAATTATAAAAGGACTGGACAAGCTAGATGCAGGAAAAATGTTCCCAATATTGGGCGAGTCCAGAACCAGGAGCCACACAGTCTTTGAATAAAGGGGAGGTCATTTAAGACTGAGATGAGAAAAAAACTTTTTCACCCTGCGAGATGTGAATCTGTGGCAATTTGGGACTGAGATGAGGAGAAACTTTTCCACCCAGAGAGTTGTGAATCTGTGGCCATTTGGGACTGAGATGAGGAGAAACATTTCCATTCAGAGAGTTGTGTGAATTTGTGGAATTCCTTGCCACAGAGAGCAGTGGAGGCCAAGTCACTGGATGGATTTAAGAGAGAGTTGGATAGAGCTCTAGGGGCTAGTGGGGTCAAGGGATATGGGGAGAAGGCAGGCACGGGTTATTGATAGCGGACGATCAGCCATGATCACAATGAATGGCGATGTTGGCTGGAAGGGACGAATGGCCTCCTCCTGCACCTATTTTCGATGTTTCGATGCTAACTGGTCTATGAAGCCACGATCTATCGAGGACTAAGTCTTTGTCACAATTGTAGAATCTGTGGCCACGGGAATTTTATTTACAGGTGCAACATAACCATGGTCACTTGATTCCAAGACTTGAAGCAGGAACGAGGACTGGATTTCCAGTTTTGGCCCAATGGGCGACTGAGTTCCCAGCTCGCTAAGAAGGTGGATGATTCTCCTCACTCAGAGCCATTTTCGTCATTTATCAGTTTCATGAGAAGTCTGTTCAGATCATCCTCTTTCACTTTAGATTCTTCCACTCGCATGTTCTTCAAATGCCTGAAGAGAAGGTGGAGAAAAGTGGTGCATTGTAGTTTCAATGATGCCCCCCCCCCCCCCCCCCACCCCTCGTTCTTCTAAACTCCAGCGAGTACAGGCCCACAGCCCACAAATGCTCATCGTACGTTAGTTAAACCCACTCGTATTCTTGCCATAGAGGGGGCACAGAGAAGGTTCTCCACACTGATTCATTGGATGGCAGGACTTCCATATGAAGAAAGAGTGGATAGACTCGGCTTGTACTCGCTGGAATTTAGTAGATTGAGGGGGGATCTCATAGAGACTTACAAAATTCTTAAGGGGTTGGACAGGCTAGATGCAGGAAGATTGTTCCCGATGTTGGGGAAGTCCAGAACAAGGGGTCACACTGTTTAAGGATAAGGGGGAAGTCTTTTAGGATAGAGATGAGAAAATCATTTTTCACACAGAGAGTGGTGAATCTGTGGAATTCTCTGCCACAGAAGGTAGTTGAGGCCAGTTTGTTGGCTATATTTAAGAGGGAGTTAGATGTAGCCCTTGTGGCTAAAGGGATCAGGGGGTATGGAGAGAAGGCAGGTACAGGATACTGAGTTAGAGGATCAGACATGATCATATTGAATGGCGGTGCAGGCTCGAAGAGCCGAATGGCCTCATCCTGCACCTATTGTCTATGTTTCTATGTACCTTCCTGGGATCTGTTCTTGTCAAAACAACCCTCTCTCCAGAGCCGGCACATTCTTCCTCAGACACGGGGCCCAAAACTATTTGACAAGGCTCCAATTGGGGCTAGTGTAGCCTCAGCATTTACGGGCCTGTTTTTGGACACAAGCCCTCTCGAAATTTGGTGGCAAGAACAGGAAGGCAGATTACTATCTGAATGGTGTCAAGTTGGGAAAAGGGGAAGTACAACGGGATCTGGGGGTCCTTGTTCATCAGTCTATGTAAGTAAGCATGCAGGTACAGCAGGCAGTGAAGAAAGTGAATGGCCTGTTGGCCTTCATAACAAGAGGAGTTGAGTACAGGAGCAAAGAGGTCCTTCTGCAGTTGTACAGGGCCCTGGTGAGACCACACCTGGAATGTTATGTGCAGTTTTGGTCCACTAATTTGAGGAAGGATATTCTTGCTATTGAGGGAGCCCAGCGTAGGTTCACCAGGTTAATTCCCGGGATGGCGGGACTGTCATATGCTGAGAGAATGGGGCGACTGGGCTTGTACACTCTGGAGTTTAGAAGGATGAGAGGAGATCTTATTGAAACATATAAGATCATTAAGGCTTTGGACACGCTAGAGGCAGGAAACATGTTCCCGATGATGGGGGAGTCCAGAACCAGGGGCCACAGTTTAAGAAAAAGGGGTCGGCCCCTTGGGACTGAGATGAGGAGAAACTTTTCCACCCAAAGTTGTGAATCTGTGGCCATTTGGGACTGAGATGAGGAGAAACTTTTCAATCCAGAAAGTTCTGAATCTGTGACCATTTGGGACTGAGATGAGGAGAAACTTTTCCACCCAGAGAGTTGTGAATCTATAGCCATTTGGGACTGAGATGAGCAGAAACTTTTCCACCCAGAGAGTTGTGAATCTGTGACCATTTGGGACGGAGATGAGGAGAAACTTTTCAACCCAGAGAGTTGTGAATCTGTGGAATTTTCTGTGGAGGCCGGTTATCTGGATGCTCTGTGGAGGCCGGTTATCCTCTGTGGAGATTCCTCTGTGGAGGCCGGTTATCTGGATGCTTTCAAGAGAGAGCTAGATAGGGCTCTTAAAGATAACGGAGTTATGGGATATGGGGAGAGGGCAGGAATGGGGTACTGATTGGGGATGATCAGCCATGATCACAGTGAATGGCTGAAGGGGAGGGAGGGGGGGAATTTTACCTGATGTAACACAAACAGGCGACCGAACCGATGGCCACGATGAACAGACCCAATAATATCCCATAATTTAACAATATTTTGCTTCCTGAGGGAGAGAGTGAGGGAGAGAGAGAGAGGGAGAGGCAGAAAGGAGTAGAGAGAGACAGAGGGGGGGAACGTTTCACTGTTTTGTGAGGGATAAAGTGATTAAACCCCATTAAAGTAAGGAGTTTTAAAGAGAATCCGAACTGAGAGGGGCTGGAGAAAGGGTTCTGAAGGTTGCCAGACCCATCCTTGAGTCCTTGAGTAAGAAGTAATAGCATTGTATAGCAGTAGAAGGGAGTGATGTAGAGAGATCCCTATCAGTGGAAGGGAGTGATAGATGGGACCCTTGTCACTATAGCTTAGCTTTAGTACTGATATAGGAGAACTGAGAGGGTTCACTAAGAGGTGAGTAAAACTAGGGTAGGTCATGAGCAACTGAGAATGCTTAATAGAATAAATGAATATTACAACACACCCCTGGTCAAGAAACTGCTCATTACCATGAACATGTTTGAACATGCGATGTATGATATGGGAGGTGCGAGGGGATGTACGGTGGGATGTACCTACAGATTGTGCACCTCAGACCCTGATTGGAGAAGGGTCCAGAGGGGAGGTTGAATGTAAAATTCTGTGTATAAAGGGGGATGACTTCTTTGGCTTCGGTGTGTCTCGACTTGGAGAGGCACTCGGGTCTGCAGATTCGTGAGGAATAAAGAACTCTTGCTTCCAAGATTTAGTCTTTGAGCAGTGATTGTGAGCACAAAGCGTATCTCACAAACTGGGGGCTCATCCCGGATCGCCACTCCGGCTGCTTGGTGGAGGCAAAGAAGGAGGGGAAGGTGCACCCTGCTGATTTCAGCAGTCCCTGATCTCCTTGCTTGCCATCAGCAGTTTGAGCGAGTGATATTCGGTGGGAAAGACTCGGGAAGCAAGAGGGGGTGTAAGGTAAATACATACGGGACGGTCGAGCGATTCTTGTGCACAGGACCCAGGTAAGAAAAGCGACTATTAAGTATTGCCTGGGCGGCCGGGGTCTGTCGGACGGGAATAGTCCGACGAGACAATGGGAAACCGGAACGGGAAAAGTAAGGGTCCCGGGGAACCAGGATGAGGCTCATACTGATATGGAGCCTAACATTCCGCCCGATAGTCCGTTGGGGCGAATGTTGTATGGATGGGGTGAAGGAAACACCCGGGGTAAGAGTAAGGAAACTATGATAAAGTTTTGTTACTTTGAGTGGCCAAAGGAGCCTATTCGAGGGAGCGCAGTGTGGTGGCCGCGGTTGGGTTCAAATGAGGACTGGGTGGGACAGGCGTTGAATGTTTTTGTGAATGAAAGACAAACGCCGAATCAAATAGAAAAGGAATATGCCCAGTGCTGGAAACCCAATAATGGGATGTTTCCGTTAAAGACGGAAAGAGAGCAGGATGAACCTGACTGGCCACCAATTGGTGATGATCACCTACGGAGACTGCCCCCGCCATATGAATCCCAGCCCCCAAATATATCCCCATCAGCGCCGGCTGCATCGGAAAAAGAGGAAAATAGACATTGGAGAATGGGAAGATGATGAGTGGCCACCAGCAAGAATCATCTCATACTACGGACCAGCCGCCTGGGCACAGGATGGATCCTGGGGCTACCGAACACCAGTATACATGTTAAACCGGATCATAAGGCTTCAGGCAGTACTGGAGGTAATTACCAACCAAACTGCGGGGGCGCTGGAGATGCTGGCAAAGCAGCAGACGCAGATGAGAGCAGCAATATACCAGAACAGGTTAGCCCTAGCAGAAGGAAGGAGGGGTATGCGGGAATTCCTGGCAGAAGAAGGAGGGGTATGCGGGAAATTCAACCTCTCTAATTGCTGTTTGAACATCGATGATAATGGACAGGCAGTGATGGACTTATCAGAAGGGATCCGTTGGTGCATGTTCCAATACAAAAGTGGAATTTGATTATGGGAACCCAATGGTGGGATTCTATCCTCGGAGGAACATGGTGGAGAACGGTGGGACTTGTGTTTCTATGTGCAGTGGCTGGACTGATCTTTATCCCCTGTTGTATCCCTTGTTTTAGGGAACTTATTACCAGAAGTATAAGTCAGATGCAGGCTGTAGTCATGCCTATGGGAGAGAAAGGGGAAATACAGAAAATAATGATAATTCGGCCAGGGGAAGTTTATGATTTACAGGAGGAGAAGGTTAGGACGATGTTACGTCAGTTCGAATTGAAGGAACTTAAAATGAGGGTTTAATCAGTGTATGCGTAGCAAAAGAAAAAGGGAGGATTGTGAGGGATAAAGTGATTAAACCATATTAAAGAAAGGAGTGTTAAAGAGAATTCAAACAGAGAGGGGCTGGAGAGAGGATTCTGACAGCAGTGTCTGAAGGTTTTGCCAGACCCATCCTTGAGGCCTTGAGTAAGAAGAGATTCATTGTATAGCTAGAGAAGGGGGTGATGTAGAGAGATCCCTATCAGTGGAAAGGAGTGATAGATGGGACCCCTGTCACTATAGCTTAGCTTTAGTACTGATATAGGAAAACTGAGAGGGTTCACTAGGAGGTGAGTAAAACTGGGCCAGGTCATGAGCAATTGAGCATGCTTAATAGAATAAATGAATATTACAACACACCCCTGGTCAAGAAATTGCTCATTACCATGAACATGTTTGAACATGCAATGTATGATATGGGAGGTGCGAGGGGATGTACGGTGGGTTGTACCTACAGATTGTGCACCTCCGACCCTGATTGGAGAAAGGTCCAGAGGGGAGATTGAATGTAAGATTTTGTGTATAAAGGGGGATGATCTCTCTGGCTTCGGTGTGTCTCGAGTTGGAGAGGCACCCGGTCTGCAGACTCGTAAAATAAAGAAATCTCTTGCTTCCAGGATTTAGTCTTTGAGTATTAATTGTGAGCATAAAGGGTATCTCACACTGGTTTAAACAGAAGATAGACAGAATTGGCTGGAGTAACTCAGCGGGTCAGGCAGCATCTCTGGAGAGAAGGAATGGGTGACGTTTCGGGTCGAGACCCTTCTTCAGACTGTTTAGGGATAAGGGAAACGTGAGATATAGACGATGATGTGGAGAGATTAAGAACAATGAATAAAAGATATGCAAAAAAGTACCGATGATAAAGGAAACATGCTATTGTTAGCTGTTTGTACGGTGAAAACGAGAAGCTGAGTTATTCCAGCATTCTGTGTGCTCTTCGGTTTAAACCAGCATCTGCAGTTGCTTCCTCAAAGTTGCTGGACGTTAGTTCGCCGAGTGCTGCAGCGAGTCTAGTGCTGAACACCCGCGATACTGCAGTAGTTCAGCAGCTCTGTGGAAGTGAAACTGCCACGAATCAACATGGCTTCAAAACAACAGCTTGAGAGTTTAAGAGAAGATCTAATTTGTCCCATCTGTTTCGACTTATTCACCGATCCGGTGTCACCAGACTGCGGCCACAACTTCTGCCGCTCCTGTATCACGCAGTTATGGGAAACTGAAGATAGAAACTCCTGCCCGGAATGCAGGGAGGAGTTTGCGGAGCGCACCCTCAGGGTTAGTCGGGCCTTGGCGAGTCTGTCTGAAAAAGCTCGAACACTGAGCCTGAATCTCAAAGAGAAGGAAAGTAAACTTCACTGCGAGGCACACCAGGAGGAACTGAAGCTGTTTTGTGAAACTGACAAGAAACTGATCCGTCGCCTATCTCCTTCGCTCCTTAGATGCTGCTGCACCCGCTGAGTTTCTCCAGCTTTTTGTGTACCCTCGATTCTCCAGCATCTGCAGTTCCTTCTTTAAAAAAAAAAAAAAAGAAACTGATCTGTGTGGTTTGTGCCGCTGGGCGGGAACACAAGTCTCACAGCTTCATGACGGTAGACGAAGCTGTTGAAATGTACAAGGTAAAATAAATCGGATTGTGATTACTTTCCTGTTTCATGACATTGTTTGTATCTGATTCTATTATTCTGTTTTTTTTCTTCACAACTCCAATCTAAGGCTGAGATCAAATCTTCCTTAGAATCTCTCACTCAAAATAAATTGGCCTTGGAACAAATGGAACAGCAACAGAAGCAGAAGATTTGTGGAGTTCTGGTAAGGTCTCCTCCTTCCAAAGCCGAAATCTTGAGCAGATTTATTATCCATATTGCATTGTAATAATGTCTGTCTTTCATTTGCCAGGATCAGTCACAGTTTCTGCAGTCCCACATCAGGTCCCTGTTTGCTGAACTGCACCAGATTCTCATCGATAAAGAACAACGCCTACTTAAATATCTCAGTGATGAGAAGGAGATGATTCTAAATACAATGGAGAGAAATCTTCAAGAGATTCAAGTGCGTTTGAATCTTATGCAGCAGGAACTCCCAATTTTACAGCAACAACTGGATCAAGTAAATGGTGTGACATTACTCCAGGTAAGAGTTTACTTATCACTTTAGTTCAATTATAATGCACAGTCACAGCCTGTTTACTAAAACGTTCTATAAGATTTATTAAGGACCACTGCATAATTGTGTCTTTGAGTTTTGGTCTTGTCACAAACAGATATGATGTCCCGTTAAGCGTCTTAAGACATGTCTTGCCAATGTAAGATTCACCAAGAAGGCCAGTTCATTGGCCAGTTCATACTGAATTGAATGATCAGCCATGGTCATATTGAATGGTGGAGCAGGCTCGAAGGGCCGAACGGCCTACTCCTGCACCTATTTTCTATGTTTCGATCAAATCATGCATTTCATTAAATACGGTAAATGAGTTCAGTATTTGTAGTATTTCCCTTTACTTGCATTCTTTCAGCTATACCACAGTGTTCTTCTACTTTGCACTTCCTCCCGTGGTTCTACTTCTTTACTGAACTTTCTTCTTACTATCAGTGTGTCCACCGTCCTAATAGTTGAGGATTTTCGGCAGACTGTCAAACGATTTGGAGAGGGCGATCACGGTGACGCAGTGATAGAGCCTTTACAGCGAATGCAGCGCCGGAGACCCAGGTTTGATCCCGCCTACGGGTGCTGTCTGTACGGAGTTTGTACGTTCTCCCCGTGACCTGCGTGGGTTGATTCCGAGATCTTCGGTTTCCTCCCACACTACAAAGACGTACAGGGTTGTAGGTTAATTGGCTTGGAAAATATGAAAATTGTCCCTAGTCGCTGTGTTAAAGTGTGCGGGGCACGCTGGTAGGCGTGGACCAGGTGGGCTGAAGGGCTTGTTTCCGCGCTGTATCTCTAAACTATAAATTAAAAGGAGGGAGGGTGGGGGCGTGGGGGGGGATTGAGGGGTGGGATTCTGCCGTTGGGATGTGGAATGTTGTCTCAATCAATTGAGATTTTGAGTTGTATTTATTTCAGGAAGAAGATGGTCACAAGCGAAGGTATGATGTATTCTTTATTGAACCCCTGCACAATTTTGTGGAATAATTCACAGAGGTGTTGACGTTAATAATAAAACTAACTATCTAATATTCGCAGGGTTATATGTGGGGAGCATACATTGTCGGTAGCAGAAGGAGCTCTGCCGGTTGAAAAATTCTATCACCCGTTTTTGTTGAACGTACCTTTGAGAAAAATGTTTGGCATCATTAAGCGAGGTAACATTGAGACAAATTCATCCATTGCTACATACATATTAGATATCTGTGTGCACCGATGAAATGCAAAGAAGACAAAACATAATGGAGATACGTGGAATTAGTTTTGATTAGTTTATTATTTTCACGTGTGCAGTGAAATGCGTTTATTTGTTAGATTAAATTAAATATTTATCCTAGTCCCAATACAAACCTGCATGGAAACATGCCTGTCAAATTGTCAGCGGGCAAAATCAGGTCCATGAACACACGAACACAACACAACCTAAACTCACTTCATGAGGGAACCACACATCCTGTACACATTCACACTTCATAAACAGTCGGACACATGAACTCAAATCCCAGGGCAGCAGTGAAGCAACTTCAATCCAATCAATTAATTCACTCACTGGGTATCAAAAGTTCATAAGGTCATAGGGGATAGGAGCAGAATTAGGCCATTCGGCCCACCAGGTCTACTCCACCATTCAATCATGGCTGGTTTATCTCTCCCTCCTAACACCATTCTTTTGCCTTTTCCCCATAACCCCTGACATCCGTCCTAATCAAGGATCTCTATCCCTGCCTTAAAAAATGTCCATTGACTTGGCCTCTAGTGCCTTCTGTGGTAAAAATGTGGTAAAAATGTTCACAGATTTAACTAAAGAAATTCCACCTCATCTACTTTCTAAAGAAATGCCCGTTAATTCTAAGGCTTCCGAGACTCTCTCACAAGTGGAAACATCCTTTCCACATCCACTCTATCCACGCCTTTCACAATTCGATAAGTTTCAATGAGGTCCCCCATTATCCCTCTAAACTCCAGCGAGTACAGGCCCAGTGCCGTCAAATATTCATGCCATTGGGTTGACTGTTATTATCATAACAATGCACTGATGTTACCATCAATGTAAATCTGTGCCCTACACACACTCAATGGTACTTTATATGTCACATGTGTAACTGCACAGTTAAATTATTTTAGCATATTTACACATGCAGCCACAGCCATGTTTAGCGTTATTTCCAAAGTCTGGCCCGCCCGCACGCTCTGTCTACTGGAGCAGCTCCCAATCCAGGCGAATCCCAGGCTCCTGCAGTGCCTTCCTCTGTCACCTTCAACCAGATCGGCCCATGAAGTGACATCCCTCTCCTTGCCCTGCCGTCTTTTGGGTCCCAGGACGCTTCCTGCAGCCAACCTTGAAGGCGTTGGAGGCATTACTCTCCCCAGGTCTCCCTCCTACCGGCCCTTGCTCCTTGCGTCCGACGTCTCCAGCGACTCACTCCTCCACCTCCTCTTTATCCTTTCCTCTCCCTACCCGGGCCAGCATGGAGCCTCAGGCCTATAGTCTCGTTGCTGGTTGAATCTGATCTGCCCTTTGTGAGCCTCACAGTAATTATGAAATGGCAACAGGGAGGCAGTGCAAGACTTGGGAGGCCATGATTAGTGTGTAGAAAGGAACTGCAGATGCTGGTTTATAGTGAAGGTATACACAAAGTGCTGGAGAAACTGAGCGGGAAGGGGCAGCACTGAGTCCAAAGAAGGGTCGCGAACTGAAATCTCACTCACCCTTTTGCTCCAGAGATGCTGCCTAATCCACACTTATATTCATACACCAATTAATATTCATACACCAATAAGTAAATATCAATATTCAGTAAAATGCCCAGCCCTGTCAGCCTTGCACATTTCCCTCACAGATGTGGCCAAGGAGGATTTTGGCTAAAGCCTACATGAGTATACTCTGGAGTTTAGAAAGATGAGAGGAGATCTTATTGAAATATATAAGATGATTAAGGGTTTGGACATGCTAGAGGCGGGAAACATGTTCCCGACGTTGCGGTATTCCAGAACCAGGGGCCACAGTTTAAGAATATCAGGTAAGTCATTTAGAACCGAGATAAGGAAACACTTTTTTACACAGAGAGTTGTGAGTCTGTGGAATTCTCTGCCGCAGAGGGTGGTGGAGGCCGGTTCTCTGGAAACTTTCAAGAGATTGCTAGATAGGGCTCTTGAAGGTAGCGGAGTCAAGGGATATGGGGAGATGGCAGGAATGGGGTACTGATTGTGGATGATCTGCAATGATCACATTGAATGGCGGTGCTAGCTTGAAGGGCCGTATGGCCTACTCCTGCACCTATTGTCTATTGTCTATTGAGATGTCCACCCTTACTTCCCACTGGAACCTGGAATCCAGACTGAAAAAGTGTCCGACCCAAAGTGCCATCTGGCTGTTCCCTCCTCACACGCTGCCTGACACGCTGAGTTCCTCCAATACTATATTTTATGCTTAAGATTCCAACACTACCATGTCACGAATCCCCGGGACATAACACTTATACACCATTTATAGACAATAAAAGCTGGAATAACTCATCGGGAGAGGCAGTATCTCTGGAGAGAAGGATTGGGTGACGTTTTGGGTCGAAACCCTTCTTCAGCCTGAGAGATGCTGCCTGTCCCGCTGAGTTACTCCAACGTTTTTTGTCTATCTTCGGTTTAAACCAGCATCTGCAGTACCTTCCTAAACATACCATTTATTATCTACACCCAGTTTCCAGCAACCGTGTTTAACAAACATGGGTGTAATTTCTCATGTGTGCTTAGTAAATATTTGTTTGGCATAGAATTACATCTTGCTGCACTGTTAACCCACTAACCTGCTACGTACATTGCACTTATTGCACAGAGATGCACAACAACCCACAAATCTCCACGTACATGTGATAATCATCTGCCCAGTTAGCATTACTCTAAGTTATAAAACTGAGAATGCCACGCAGACAAATCCCCCAGATCCTCAATGTCGTGGAGCGCTGGGGGAATGCAGTACAGGAACTCATTGGTGCCAAGCCAGTCCCATTTGCCCGGGTTAGCCCCATATCCTGTTGAACTTTTCCTGTCCATGTACCCTGTACAAAGAGAGTTCCTGTCCACGTACCCTGTACAGAGAGTTGTGCCTGTGGAATGCTCTGCCTCAGAGGGCGGTGCAGGCTGGATCTCTGGATACTTTCAAGAGAGAGCTAGATAGATCTCTTGAAGTCAGGGGATACGGGGAGAAGGCAGCCACAATCACATTGAATGGCGGTGCTGGATCGACAGGGCCGAATGGCCTACTCCTGGACCTATTGTCTATTGTCTAATGTCTAAATATAATTGAAAATTAGTTATTGTACGTGTCTCAACCAATGGCTGATCCCATGTACCGAAGGTAGACGCACAAAGTGTTGGAATAACCCGGCAGGTCAGCAGCATCTCCGGAGCAAAAGCATGGGTGGCTGTTGGGCAGTTCTTCAGTCTGCCGTTCCATGCACTTTTATGTGAAGATCTTGCCCCTGTGATCCATTTAAATCTTTCATCTCTCACCTTAATGCCCACCGGCCATTGATTCCCGTTATCTGGGGAACCACCAACGGCATTAATTTTGTCATTTGCCTCGTGGTTTTACATGCATCGACAATACATTAAGTGTGTGTGTGTGTGTGTGTGTGTGTTTTTTTTTGTGTGTGTGTGCGTGTGTGTGTGTGTGTGCTCCCTCATCCCTCCCCACCCACGGAGGTCCTCTGACTCTCACCGTTCACCTGCAGAGTTTGTGACCTTGGACTTGGAAACAGCGTGTTCGAAACTTGAAGTGGCCGAGGATCGGAAGAGCGTGAGGTGGACCGGGACACAGAGGAGTCTCCCTGACAACGGGAAGAGGTTTACAGTCTGGCCTTGTGTGCTGGGATCGGAGGGATTCACCTCGGGGAGACATTACTGGGAGGTGGAGGTGACGGAGAACTGGGGCTGGTGTCTGGGAGTCGCCGCCGAGTCTCTGGACAGGGAGGGGGACATCAAACTGAGGCAGGTGACTGGGCTCTGGTCCGTGGAGCAAGCTGGCGACGAGTTTCGTGTGAACACCTCTCCGAAATCCCGTCTCCTCACCGATCCCATCCCAGAGAGGCTGGGAGTTTATCTCAGTTACGAGGCAGGGGTAGTCTCATTTTACAGCGCGGACACCAAGTCCCATCTCCACAGCTTCAGTGGGAATAAGTTCACGGGAAACTTTTACCCTTTCTTCTGGACTTGGGATGGAAACCAGTGTCTGAGAATCTGCTCCGGTTCCACTCTAGATCTGTAAATGTCTTTGCTCCCGGGTCCAAAGTCAGGAACAACTTCTATTTCAAGGTTCCTTGTCACCTTAACAATTAATATTTATTTGGGGTCAAATATGGGGCAGAAAGCCCATTCACAACAGACCGACGCGAAACAAGTTACATTTAATCACCAAATTATTAATTGTAAAGCCACAAGGAACTTGGAAATATAACTGGCCAAAAGAATGTCATGCAAATGTAATTGAATTTAGGGATGTGAATGCAATCATTTTTTATCTGTCTCCACCACCTCGATGAACTCTTGGAGTTGGAGTTAGCCATTTCTCTTTTCACAGACACTGCCTGACCCACAGAGGTTTTTGTACCATAGTTTGCTCTTCTTTCAGATTTGTGATTTTATTCAGAAAACTTTGCAATCAGAAAAAAATATCTTCGTCTTATGTGGTCCATGGCTCGTGACGGTGAGAAATCCACACCCTCACTGCAGATAACTGTGGGGGTGGCACAGTGGTAGAGTTGTTGCCTCATAGCACCAGAGACACGGGTTGGGTTCTGACTATTGGTGCTATCTGTACTGAGTCTGTACCTTCTAACCGTGACCGCGTGAGTTCTCTCCGGGTACTCCGGTTTCCTCCCACAATCCAAGGACGTTCACGTTTCTAGGTTAATTTGCTTTGGTGAAATTGTAAATTGTTCCCTGTGTCTAGGATAGTGCTAGTGTATGGGATGATCACTGGTTGGCGAGAAATTCCGTGGGGGGAAGGGCCTGTTTCCGTGCTGTATCGCTATAGTCTGAAGGTACACTTGCCAATATCTGAGCAGCTTACAGTCAGGTCTATTCCACAGCAGTTCCTAATTCTTGCTTGGAGTGTGATGATATTTCAACCGGGAAATAAAACGGTTGTGATATTCATATTGTTTTGGTAGTTTTCATCATACAATGATTCGGAAAGCCATAATTGACAGTAGATTAAGGCATATAATGCGCCCTATAGGATATTCAACTATGGTCAGTATTTTTGTGATTATGTAATTCTGATACGATTGATAATCGATACGAAAAAATGACAGAACTTTATGAAGAACAAAGTAGTTAACATTTTCATGCATATATGTACGCAAACTATTGTCATAAATGATGGAGTTGCTTAAAATACTGTGTGAGTGGAAGCAAATAATAAATGATGCCAAAATGCAACTAAACTGGTTACTCAATTGCAATTCAATCATATAAAAATAAGAAATCACAGCAGGTCCCACAAGACAGCTCCTCGGTTCAATACAGTCACCCAGCAGTTAAAGTTACTCCCATATTAGTTATGTTTAAGAAAGAACTACAGATGCTGGAAAAATCGATTGTAGGCAAATGCTGGAGAAACTCAGCGGGTGAGGCAGCATCTATGGAGCGAAGGAATAGGAGATGTTTCGGGTCGAGACGCTTCTTCACCTAAACGTCATCTATTCCTTTGCTCCATAGATGCTGCCTCACCCGCTGAGTTTCTCCAGCATTTTTGTCTACCTTCGATTTTTCCAACATCCGCAGTTGCCGAACTTGCGCCGTGTAATTGGGCAGGTCTTTGGATTACTTGCTGCCGCCATCTCCTGGTTGAAAGCGGCGCAGCAATGAAGTGCAATGGAGATCTCCAAAACGCAGTGCTGGAGGAACTCAGTCGGCTGGACAGCATCTGTGGAAGGGCTGAGGGAGAACTTCATCCCAAAATAAAGTGCAATTCCAGGATTAAATGGGAGCTCTTCAATCCGGTTCCAAAACGTCACTGATGCGCAGAGTCGGTCCTTGGAACATAAACTAGGGAGCAGAACTGCAAGCAGACTAAAGCCTCTCTCATCCCTCATCACAGATGCTGCCTGACCTGCTGAAGATTTGCTGCTACTTCAAATTTCAGCGGGTTTTTTTCATCGAAACTCCAAAAAAAAGGGTAGAGTTTCTCCGTGAATTTATTCCCACTGAAAGTGTGGGGGTGAAAATCGGTGTCCGCGCCGTAAAAAGAAACCGTCCCGGGCTCGTAGCTGAGGTAGACTCCCACATTCCCGGGGATTGGAACGGCGGGAAGGGGGAATGGTTGGGAGGTGTTTACATCGAAGCTGTCACCAGGTCTTTGGATGGTCCAGAATCCATTCACTGGCGTCAGGTCGACCTGTCTCTTCCTCTTCATGGACTCTGCGGCGACTCCCGGACCCCACCTTCTATTAT
Source organism: Okamejei kenojei (assembly GCA_035221665.1). Lineage (NCBI taxonomy): Eukaryota > Metazoa > Chordata > Chondrichthyes > Rajiformes > Rajidae > Okamejei > Okamejei kenojei. Next base: position 83,588 of record JAVHYY010000490.1, on the reverse strand, counting down.
CTGCGACTTCCCCCACCCAATAATGTCTCCCCGACGCGAACCCCACCCATCCCAGCACACACGGCCAGACAGTAAACTTCCAGGTGTCTGGGAGTTTCATTTGTCTCCTGGTCCATCTTTTCGTATCTAACTCCGTGTTCCCAATTCATTGTTATCAAGGCGTATTTACTGTTTCAGGTGTCTCTGTCCAATGAGAAACTGGTTGTTGTTACAAGGATAGACACAAAGAGCTGGAGTAACTCAGCGGGTCAGACAGCATCTCTGGAGAAAAGGAACATGTGACATTTCTGGTCAAGCCCCTTCTTCAGACTGTGACAAGGATGCTTGGCTAAGGGACGCATTGAAATTTAGTGCCGCGAATGCAAAGGCTTTGTTGAGAAGGGCTGCATCCGAGTTTCTGCCCCGGTGCGTTCTATGTAACAGCTCAACAAACATATTATTACAGAGAATTGTGGACGCAGCCCAGACCATCACACAAACCACTCTCCCTTCCATTGGCTCACTTACACCTCACGCTGCCTCGGCAAGGCCACCAACATAATCAAGGACGAGTATCACCCCGGTCACTCCCTCTTCTCCCCTCTCATCAGTCAGTGAGGGGTGATCTCATAGAGACTTACAAAATTCTTAAGGGGTGGACAGGCTAGATGCAGGAAGATTGTCCCGATGTTGGGGAAGTCCAGGACAAGGGGTCACGTCTTTTAGGACCGAGATGAGAAAATCATTTTTCACACCTGTGGAATTCTCTGCCACAGAAGGTAGTTCCCAGGTACAGGTCATGATCATATTGAATGGCGGGTGCAGGCTCGAAGGGCCGGAATGGCCTGCTCTGCACCATTTCTATGTCTAAGAGGTACAGATATGTGAAAATGCACACATCCAGATTCAGCGACAGTTTCTGTCCGGAACTGTAAATGAGGCAACTGAACCATCATATCAACAACTAGAGAGTGACCCTGACCTGCCATCTACCTCATTGGAGACACTCTGACTATATTCAATCGGACGTTACTGGAGTTTATCTTGCACTAAACGCTATCCCCTTGATCATGGTCGGCTCGATTGTAATCATGATTGGTCTTTCCCTTGACTGGTCAGCATGCAGCTGAAGCTTTTCACTGTACCTCGGTTCACGTGACAATAAACTAAAACCAAATAAACTAAATATGAAGAATGTTATACCAAAGATGTCCCTGATTGGAATTGGTGCTTTGTATATAGGATGTACAGAATACCTGATGATAGAAGTGAGTGTAGAGAGTGTGATCAAAAGACCAGCACAACAAAATCTGGCTCTCAACATCAGTAAGACCAAGGAACTGATTGTGGACTTTGTTAGGGAGGAATGGTGAGTCGGGTATTACCACAATCCTGTTATAATCAACGGGACATGGTGGAAAAGGTAAAATATCCACTTCACATTCCTGGGCGTGCATAGATCAGAAGGTCTTTCCTGGACCCAGCACCCCGATGCAGTTGTAAAGAAAGGCACAGCCGACTCTACTGAAATTCCTGAGAAGATTACGGGGATTCGGCATGTCGAAGAGGAATGCTCCTCTATAGTGTATAGTGCTTTCTGACAAGTTGCATCGTGGCCTGGTTCGGCAACTTGAACGTCGAGGAGCGAAAAAAGAATACACAAAGATGTGACCACTACCCAGTTCATCACAGGCTTTGGACCTCCCACCGTCTGGAAGGGATGGTCAATCTAGCTGCTCAAAAAGGCAGCCAACATCTTCAAGGGCTCCCACACGTCCTGGCCACACACGCATCTCACCATTGCCAGTTTAGAGTAGAAGGTACGATGAGGAGCCATCAGAAAACTGCAAGTTCTTATTTTTTCTTTACCATCGTTGTGTTTTTCTGTTCAGGAAACATTCTTCACCCTCATCGCCTCAGGAACTAGGTTCTCTATTTAAACACGAGAACAAATACGCTTTGAGCTATGAACTGCAAAAGACTATATTACTATTTGTTATTTGCACTATATTTGTTATTTTTTGAACGTTTTCTTTTTTCCCCCGTTATATACAATGTTTACATATTCATATATTCTGTTGTGTTGCAGCAAGTAAGAATGTCATTGTCCCGTCCGGGACATATGACAATAAAACACTCTTGACTCTTGACTTGATATCACGAATGTGCTCAACTATAGTTTAGTTTATAGACACCAGTGTAGAAACAGACCCTTTGGACCAGGCCGAACGGCGATCACCCGTACACTAGTTCTATCCTGCACTCGGGATAATTTACAGAAGACAATTAACCGACAAACCTTAACGTCTTTAGCATGTGGGAGGAAACCGGAGCACCGGATCGCAGGGAGAGCGTGCAAACTCGGTACAGACAGCGTTCGTGGTGAGGATTGAATTCGGGCCACTGGCGCTAAAAGCAGCAACTCTACCGCTGCGAATTGATCGCAATGTGAATGAATAGACTGTCCGACCCATACGAATGTAAAGAAAGCCGCGCACTGTTTTGCATTTTTTCTGTACATTTCAATAAACAAATTTTAAATATAGTTTTTAAAACATTCCGTACGTCAGCGGTTATGCAAGGGGACTCGAAGGAGAATGGGGTTGAGAGGGCAAGATAGATCAGCCATGATTGAACGGCGGAATAGACTTGATGGGCCGAATGGGCAAATTCTGCTCCAGGAACATATGAAGGAGTATGAATCCGCTGAGCTCAGCGCTGTATCGCAGCGCACCCAGTGCGCGCACCGTGACTGCACCGTGAACCAGGAAGTTGCCGAAATGGCTTCCAAGGCACAGAGTGAGAATTGGACGGAGGAGACAATTTGCTCCATCTGCCTTGAATTCTTCACCAATCCAGTTTCACTGGAGTGCGGGCACAATTTCTGCCGCCACTGCATCACTCGGTGCTGGGAAACGAATAGTGTGAATTGCTGCCCGGAGTGCAGGCGCGAATTTCCGGGCATCCCTTCCGCGATCAACTGGGCCCTGGCGAGTCTGGCCGAGAAAGCACAAAAGTTAAAGCAGAGCCAGAAGGAGAAGAAAAGTAAACTCCTCTGCGAGGAACACGAGGAAGAGCTGAAGCTGTTTTGTGACACAGACAAGAAACTGATCTGTGTGATTTGCCGCGACGCGCGGGAACACAAGTCTCACAACTGTATACCGATTAAGGAAGCTGTCGAAATCTACAAGGTAAAGGCTTCAGGACTCCAGGGCTCTGAGCGACAGGGAGAGGATGAGCAGGCTGGGACTCTATTCCCTGGAGCGCAGGAGCATGAGGGGTGATCCTCTGGAGGTGTACAAAACCATTAGAGGAACAGAGTCTCTTGCCCAAATTAGGGGGTCGAGACCAGGACAGAGGATTGATGTGAAGGGGGAAATAATTTTATAGGAATCTGAGGGTAGCTTTTTTCACACAAAGGGCGGTTTGGTGCATGGAACGAGCTGGCAGAGGAGGCAGTTGAGACAGGGACTATCGCAACGTTTAAGAAGCTATGAGACAGGTACATGGATAGATACATACATACATAGAAAATAGGTGCAGGAGTAGGCCATTTGGCCCTTCAAGCCAGCACCGCCATTCAATGTGATCATGGCAGATCATCCGGAATAAGTACCCCATTTCTGCCTTCCCTCCATATCCCTTGATTCCGCTGGTCCTAAGAGCCCCATCTAACTCTATTTTGAATATTCTAACTCTTTTGAATGGTGGATGGGACAGACGTAGATAGATATGGGCCAAACGCACGTAGGTGGGACTAGTGGCGATGGAACACGCTGGTTGTTGTGGGCCAGTTGGGCCAAAGGGCCGGTTTCCACACTGTATGACTCTATGGCTCATGAGAACCTATTCTCCCAATCCCAGGATCAGATGAAATCCTCCTTCATCTCTCTCTCCGCGAAGATATCAGAATTCCAGGAAATGGAACTGCAGCAGAGACAGACAATTAGTAAGATTCAGGTAAAACAAACCACTTTCTGTTGATTTCCTGGGCTCGCGATTAGCTTTGCTTCTTTCGTCACACTGAATGAATAAATGAATGAATGAATAAGTTTATGAATAAGTTTATTGGCCAAGTATCACATACAAGGAATTTGCCTTGGTGCTCCGCCCGCAAGTGACAACGTGACATACAGTGACAGGTAGGAATGACACAGAAAATATTAAACATTAATACTAAAACATTATCGATTAAACATGTGAATTAAATAAAATACCAGAGCAGAAGGAGGCTACATATTTTTGGTTATTGAGTAGAGCTACTGCTCGTGAAAAAAAAACTGATTTTTATGTCTGGCTGCGGCGGCTTTGACAGTCCGGAGTCGCCTCCCAGGGGAAAGAGATTCAAAGCGTTTGTGGCCAGGGGTCAGAGCTGATCTTACCCGCTCGCCTCCTGGCCCTTGCAGTGTATAGTTCGTCAATTGGGAAAAAGCTGCAGCCAATAACGCTCAGCTGAATATTAATATTTAAATACAGGATTCTGAAAACTGTAAAATCCAGGTTCAGGAGTAGCTTATTCCCAACAACCATCATTAAACGCAACAACTTTCAAAAAAGCTCCGAACTGCACAGACTAGGGACATTATTTTTGTCTCTGCACTATTATTTGTGTGTTTATATATATATATTACTTTTTTGTGTTTATTATAGTGTTTACAGAGCATTATGTTTACTTATATCTGTTGTGCTGCTGCAAGTAGGTATTTCGTCGTTCAGTATCAGGATAGATGAAAATAAAACTCTCTTGTCTCTTAATTCTTCATTTAAAAGAAACAATCACGCTACCTACAGACTCGCGTGGCTTCAGAATTCGCTGAAGTGCACAAGATTCTCACTGAGAGAGAACAGAGCTTAGTCAGAGGCCTCAAGGAAGAAGAGGTGAAATTCGTGAGCATAATGGAAAGAAATCTTAAATACATTCAAGATAAGTTGATATCATTCGAGGGAAGCTGGCAAATCTGGAAAAACAGATGAAGCAGAAAGATGGAGCTATCTTCCTGAAGGTGAGTGTCCAAATGTAACCATATATAACCATATAACAATTACAGCACGGAAACAGGCCCTCTCGGCCCTTCAGTCCATGCCGACCATTTGTTTTCCCCTAGTCCCATCTATCTGCACTCAGACCATACCCCTCCATTCCCTTCACGTCCATATACCTATCCACTTTACTTTTAAATGTTAAAATCGATCCTGCCTCCACCACCTCTGCTGGAAGCTCATTCCACACAGCCACCACCCTCTGAGTAAAGAGGTTCCCCCTCACGTTACCCCTAAACTTCTGTCCCTTAATTCTCATGTCATGCCCTCTTGTTTGAACCTTCCCTACCCTCAATGGGAAAAGCTTATCCACGTCAACTGTCTATCCCTTTCATCATTTTAAAGACCTCAATCAAGTCCCCCCCTTAACCTTCTGCGCCCCAAAGAATAAATGTTGTCTCAACTCGTGGGTAAAACAGGCAGTGAAGAAAGCGAATGGTATATCGGTCTTCATAACAAGTGGAGTTGAGTATAGGAGCAAATAGGTCCTTCTGCAGTTGCACAGGGCCCAAGTGAGACCACAACTGGAGTATTGTGTGCAGTTTTGGTCTCCAAATTTGACGAAGGACATTCTTGCTATTGAGGGAGTGCAGCCTAGGTTCACGAGGTTAAATCCCGGGATGGAGGGATTGCCATATGTTGAGAGAATGGAGCGGCTGGGTTTGTATACTCTGGAATTTAGAAGGATGAGAGGGAATATGGACCCTACGCAGACAGGAGGGACTAGCAAAGCATGGGACATGTTGGCTGGTTTGGGCAAGTTGGGCCGGAGGGTCTGTTTCCACGGTGTGGGTCATATTGCAGTCTAGGTGGAGCTTCATGGTTTGAGTGCCGTCTCTTATGGTGAGAAAAATAAGCGCTATCTCTCAAATCGAAATTACCTTTTTTTCAATTAAAGAGGCCAGTAAAAAATAAGATTTATTGTTCAAATTCAATCAGCTCTGATTTGTTTTGTTGTAATCTAGGTTAGAGGTCCACTTCCTGGTGGTAGCCCAAGCTTTCTCTCTCCCTCCATTCCCCACCCTTCCCAGACCTCCGACCAATTTGACTGTCCTTCTGATTAAATAGTTTTCCATGTCTGCTTTGTTCTCACCTTCTCCCAACTACGCAACATTTTCCTTGACGGATTCCTAGAGTGATACAGTGTGGAAACAGGCCCTTCGGCCCACCTCGTCCAACAATGTCCCAGCTACTCTAGTCCCACTTGCCTGCGTTTGGACCATAACCCTCCAAACCTGTCCTATCCATGTACCTGTCCAACAGTTTCTGTAATAATGAGATAGTCCCAGCCTCAACTACCTCCTCTGGCAGCTTGTTCCATACACCCACCACCCTCTGTGTGAAAAGGTTACCACTCGGATTCCTATTAAATCTTTTCCCCTTCACCTTGAACCTGTGTCCACTGGTCCTCGTTTCCCCAACTCAGGGTAAAAGACTCTGTGTATCTACCCGATCTATTCCTCTCATTATTTTGTACACCTCTATAAGAATACCCCTCATCTTCCTACGCTCCATGGAATATAGCTCACACCCTCTAGTCCTGGCAACATCCTCGTAAATCTTTTCTGAACCCTTTCAAGCCGTATCTCTGTATTTCCCTCTCCCCTGATGCCCAGTCTGAAGAAGGGCATCCGAAACGTCACTAATCGCTTCCCTCCAGGGATGCTGCCTGCCCCGCTGAGTTACATCAGCATTTTCTGTTTATCTTGAGTAACACTTGCTGTGAATAGGACGTCCCCTTTTACGTCACCAAGCACAGGCTCCGCTTCCTAAACATAGAATATAGAACAGTACACAAGATGGACACAAAAAGCTGGAGTAACTCAGCGGGACAGGCAGCATCTCCGGGGAGATACAGTGGGTGACGTTTCAGGTCGATACCCTTCTTCAGACCCGAAACGTCACCCACTCCTTTAATGCAGAGATGCTGCCTGTCCCACTAAATTACTCCAGCTTTTTTGTGTCTATCTTCTGTTCAAACCAGCTTCTTCAGTTCCTTAGAACAATAGGTGCAGGAGGAGGCCATTCTGCCCTTCGAGCCAGCACCTTCGAGTCAGCACTTTCCTACATAATTCATCATTATGTTTTATTTGTTTCAGGAAGAAACCTCTCGGAAGAGCAGGTAGGACAATTTCTTCTCTGAAACTTTGCAGCACTTGGACACGTGTTTACGATGTTCAATTTATAAACTGACTGTTTACTTTTTATGCAGCCTTAACGAAATAGACCAGAAAGTGTCGGTGACTGGAGGCAGCCTCTCGATGGGACATTTCAACTGCACTTTACCGTTTGCAGTGTGGAAAGAATATATCGACACTGTTAAATCTGGTAAGCATTTCGTCACAATTTGATTTCTAAAGGTCAAGGTGGTATTTTACTAACTTAGAGCGGCACAGCAGTGTACCTGATAGATTTACTGCCTCAAAGCGCCCGAGACTCTGGGTTCGATCCCATCCTCGTCTGGTGTGGTACCGATGTGTTCAGTTCTGGGCACCACGTTAGGGGAAATATGTTGTCACGCTGGAAAGGGTACAGAAAATATTTAGACATAGAAACATAGAAATTAGGTGCAGGAGTAGGCCATTCGGCCCTTCGAGCCTGCATCGCCATTCAATATGATCATGGCTGATCATTCAACTCAGTATCCTGTACCTGCCTTCTCTCCATACCCTCTGATCCCCTTAGCCACAAGGGCCACATCTAACTCCCTCTTAAATATAGCCAATGAACTGGCCTCAACCACCTTCTGTGCAAGAGAGTTCCAGAGACTCACCACTCTCTGTGTGAAAAAAGTATTTCTCATCTCAGTCTTAAAGGATTTCCCCCTTATCCTTAAGCTGTGACTCCTTGTCCTGGACTTCCCCAACATCGGGAACAATCTTCTTGCATCTAGCCTGTCCAACCCCTTAAGAATGTTGTAAGTTTCTGTAAGATCCCCCCTCAATCTCCTAAATTCTAGAGAGTATAAACCGAGTCTAGACAATAGACATTAGACGATAGGTGCAGGAGTAGGCCATTCAGTCTTTCAACCAGCACCGCCATTCAATGTGATCATGGCTGATCATCCACAATCTGAGGAGAATGGGATTTGAAGGGGGAAGATAGACCAGACATGAACGAATGACGGAGTAGTCTTGATGGGCAGAATGGCCTGTTTCGGCTCCTAGAACCTATGAGAACTGTTATGGAGCAACTTGGGGAGATCTTTAAGAAGGATCACCAGCCATTCTCATGGAATTCTCTGGATGCTTTCAAGGGAGAGTTAGATAGAGCTCTTAAAGGTAGCGGAGTCAGGGGATATGGTGAGAAGGCAGGAACAGGGTACTGAGTGTGGATGATCAGCCATGATCACGGTGAATGGCGATGCTGGCTCGAAGGGCCGAATGGCCTACTCCTGCACCAATTGTCTATTATCATTTGCAGATATTTTCGTTAACAGCAGTAGGAGGTCCCTGGGACCAATGATCAAGATTTCCAGTTCCAGTCCCTCACCGTAGTGACCCACCTGGATCTCTCTATTAGAGTGATTATATTAACCCGTAAATCCTCACACACCACAGACCCTCTAATTATCTGCTTCTGCCCCCAGACTCTGTGACACTGGATGAGGATAGCGCGCATCCGGAGCTCGAGGTGTCCGACAACCTGATGAATGTGAGATTGACCGGGGTCAGGAGAAGCCTCCGCAACAACAGGAAGAGATTTATGGAATGTCTCTGTGCGCTGGGATCGGAGGGATTCACATCGGGGAGACATTACTGGGAGGTGGAGGTGGCGGGGAGTCGGCGCTGGAGTCTGGGAGTCGCCGCAGAGTCTGTGGAGAGGAAGAGACGGGTCGACCTGAAACCAGAGGAAGGATTTCTGGACCATCGAGAGATATCGTGAGGAGGTTTCCGCAAGCAATTCTTCCCAGACCCCTCTCTCAGCCGGTCCCGTCCCCGGGAGGGTGGGAGTTTACCTCAGTTACGATTCGGGACGGTTTTCATTTTATGAATGCGGACACCAAGTCCCACCTACACACCTTCACCGGGAATAAATTCGTGGGGAAAATGTATCCCTTCTTTGGAGCTTGGGATGAAAATCAATGGCTGAAGATATGCTTCATTCCCTGCTCGAATCAGTAAAAGGGTCGGGTCCCGGGACCGGCGTCATGAGCGGGGCTGATGGGCTGTGGGGCAGAAACCGTGTGGAAAACAGGTTGGCGATGAACCGGTTGCACTTAATTCCCAAATTTCGGAATAATTTAAATATCAGTGTGGGTTTGTGTCTTTGCGCATTTGTTCAATGGATCCTCATTGGTGAAAGAATGGCGTGTGTGAGATTAGTCACAATATTCTGGAGTAACTCAGCGGGGACAGGCAGCATCTCTGGAGAGAAGGAATGGGTGGCGTTTTGGGTCGAGACCCTTCTTCAGACTAGTGTCAGTGGAATCAGTGTGCTGGAGGTAAGGTAGGTAAGGTGAGGTAAGGTGTGAGGATTAGTGATGGCCACTTGCACCGATGCTCAAACGGTCACCCACTCCCAGCCTATTCAGAGGCGCTTTGCCATGGGGGGGGGGGGGGGGGGGGGGTGGAGAGAGGGAACGAGCAGGAGAGAAAGGGACACAACCGCCTGTCTGTCAGCAGATATTTCCCCTCCAAAATAAACTTTATTCAGAATGGAAATATAGTCAAGAGTGTTTATTGTCATATGTCCCAGGTAGAACAATGACATTCTTACTTGCAGCAGCACAACAGAATATGTGAATGAATGAGTGAATAGGTTTATTGGCCAAGTATTCACATACAAGGAATTTGCCTTGGTGCTCCGCCCCGCAAGTGACGACATACAGTGACAGTTAGGAATCACACATAAAACATTAAACATTAATAATAAAACATTATTGATTAAACATGTGAAATAAATAAAATACAAAAGGAATAAAATACAGACACTGTAAACAACATAAAAATGGGGGAAAGTGTGTGCACATACACACAGAAAAACGGACAAACAATAATAGTACAATAATAATAATAGTCTATGTTGTTCAGAGCCCATTTGAGGTTGTGGTGTCTAATAGCCTAATGGCTTTTGGGAAGTTCCTGTTCCTGAACCTGGACGTTACAGTTTTCAGGCTCCTGTACCTTCTACCCGATGGCAGTGGTGAGATGAATGTGTGGCCAGGCTGGTGTGATGATGCTGGCTGCCTTTTTGAGGCAGCGAGCCCGGAAAATCCCTTCGATGGTGGAGAGGTCAGACCCCGTGATGGACTGGGCAGTGTTCACAACATTTGGCGGTCTTCTTCGCTCCTGGGCATTTCATGTTGCTGAACCAGGCCATGATGCAACCAGTCAACATGCTCTCCCTAATGCACACATGTAGAAGTTGAAGAGATCAATTCACAGAATTCTGTGGGAACAATTGTTTAGGACAATTCACAGAAGCAAATTAATCTACAAACCTGCACGTGTGGGAAACGGGCGAAACCGGCGCACCCGGAGCAAACGCGCGCATGTGACGGGTTGAGATAGCAACGTAGTCTGAATGGAATTAGAGTCTGCAAGGCAGTAACTCCACCATAATATATTGTAAAATCTTATATTGCACTTGATTGCCGAAAACAGAAAAAAGGACATATATTCGCCTTTCACTTCGCGTTTCACATCTGATCTTTTTTCACATTTGTCTGCTTTTCCTTGCTGCTCGCTTCATTTGCATTTCTTACTTAAAAGGAAGCAGCCTTTGCCGAATTGCTGCCGACTTGCAGTTACTGAGTGTTAAAGAAGGAACTGCAGATGCTGGAGAATCGAGGGTACACAAAAAGCTGGAGAAACTCAGCGGGTGCAGCAGCATCTAAGGAGCGAAGGAGATAAAAGAAAGGGTCTGAAGAAGGGTCTCGACCCGAAACGTCGCCTATCTCCTTCGCTCCTTAGATGCTGCTGCACCCGCTGAGTTTCTCCAGCTTTTTGTGTACCCTTGCAGTTACTGAGCATCGCCTCTGTGTGGCGCTGCTCCGCCGCCGACGTTTCATTCACCGAAGTTGGATGCAAAATGCTGGAGTAACTCAGCTGGTCAGGCAACATCTCTGGAGAGAAGGAATAGGCGACCAATACGTCCAGACCCGACTTCAGACTGAGAGTCAGGGGAAAGGGAAACGAGAGATATAGACGGTACATAGAACAAATTAATGAAAGATTCGCAAAAGCGGGAGGAATCACAGCGAGAGAGGGTGTTGCAGAACTTTCGTCGGATAGAGGAGGAGGATGTCCCTGCGAATCCAATCCATCGCTCCTGCCCGCTCCTGCCTCGGCACCCCAGCAGTACACACAGAACCAAGGCCCTTAACGCCACCAGTAGCACAAGGTCACAGACTGTGCAACAGGTCCCATCCTATAATAACAAGGAACCGCATATTATTAGTAGAAACAAATAATTGCAGATAAAATGTAAGTAATATTTTTTATTTATATAGCACACTGAAACCAAAGTGCTGTACATAGAAGAAATTGGGTTTCCATACATCCATACAAAATAAAAAAAAGAAAAAGACACAAAACACTATAGAATTTAACATGAACGTCCCCCCACAGCAGAATCAATATTTTCCGCTGTGAGGGAAGGCAGTAAAAAGTTCAGTGCTCTTCCTCTCTGTGTGCAATGTGTAAGAAGGAACTGCAGATGTTGGTTTTGCACCGAAGATAGACACAAAATGCTGGAGTAACTCAGCGGGTCAGGCAGCTTCTCTTGTGAAATGGAATAGGTGACATTTCGGGTCGAGACCCTTCATCCGACTGAGAGTCGAGGAAGGGGAAACTAGGGATATGGGAAGGTGCAGAACAAGCAGAGCCTGCATCGATGACTCAGGATAGGTGGAGCCCATGATGGACTGGGGACGCGGTGAGAAAGAACGAATACAAACGGTGAAATTAGCAAGAGGGTTCGGGTGGAAAGGGAGAGAGGGGGGGATGCAAGTTTTAAGTTAGAGACATCAATGTTCATACCGTTAGGTTGTAAGTTGTCAAAGCGAAATATGAGTTGCTGTTTCTCCAATTTGCAGAGCGTCATCCGAGATGTCTTGATATTTTATGGAACGGTGGGGTCACCTCTTCTGTTATAGATGAGGACCCTCGCATGTGTCTCCTCTGTATCCCAAAGCTCCGCTCTTGCTCTTCCTCTCACTCCTACCCCCCCCCCCCCCCCCCCCGACTGCAGATGCCGGTTTGTACCAAACATAGACACAAAGCGCTGGAGTAACACCGTGGGTCAGGCGGCTTCTCCGAAGAAAAAGGCTGCGTGGCTTTTCAGGATGAGGCCCTTTCTTCAAACTGAATGTTGCGGGTGGGGTGGGGGGTGAAGAACTGGAGGTGAGAAGAGACCAGGATCAATATCCTGGCAGGGAGATTTGCAAAGGCTACTGGGGAGACTTTAAACTAGAAAGGCTGGGGGGAGGGACTCGGGTAGAGGGGGCTAGGGGTCAGGGTGTGGGGCAAGAGGCAGAGAAGGGAAGCACTCGGATCCAAAATGTAGGCGAGAAAGATGAAAAAGATAATAGACCGAGAATAAGGGATGGTGGGTTTCTAAAAATGTGTATATTTTAATGCTAGGAGCATTGTAAGTAAGGTGGACGAACTTAGAGCCTGGATTGACACCTGGAAATATGATGTTGTGGCAATCAGTGAAACATGGTTGCAGGAGGGCTGTGATTGGAAACTAAATATTCCAGGATTTCGTTGCTTCAGGTGTGATAGAATTGGAGGGACCAGAGGGGGAGGTGTTGCATTGCTTGTCAGAGAAGACACTACAGCAGTGCTTTGGCAGGATAGATTAGAGGGCTCGTCTAGGGAGGCTATTTGGGTGGAACTGAGAAGTGGGAACGTGTGTAGCAACACTTTTAGGGGTGTATTATAGACCGCCAAATGGGGAGCGTGAATTGGAAGAGCAAATATGTAAGGAGATAGCAGATATTAGTAGTAAGCACAAGGTAGTGATTGTGGGAGATTTCAATTTTCCAAAAATAGACTGGGAAACACATTCTGTAAATGGGCTGGATGGTTTGGAGTTTGTAAAATGTGTGCAGGATAGTTTTTTGCAGCAGTACATAGAGGTATCGACCAGAGAAGGGGCAGTGCTGGACCTCCTGTTAGGAAATGAGGCAGGTCAGGTGACGGAGGTATGCGTTGGTGAGCACTTCGGGACCAGTGATCACAATACCATTAGTTTCAATATAATTATGGAGAGAGGTGGCAATATGAGTTGCTTTGGCAAGAAAGGTGAAAGTAAATCCAAAGGGTTTCTACAGCTATATTAATAGCAAAAGGATAACGAGGGATAAAATTGGACCATTAGAGAACCAGAATGGACAGCTATCTGCAGAGCCAAAAGAGATGGGGGAGATATTGAACAATTTCTTTTTCTTCGGTATTCACCAAGGAGAAGGATATTGAACTCTGTGAGGTAAGGGAAAAAAGTAGAGTAGCTATGGAAACTATGAGATTTCAAAGAGGAGGAAGTACTGACACTTTAGAAAAATATAAAGGTGGATAAGTCTCCAGGTCCTGACAGGATATTCCCTAGGACATTGAGGGAAGTTAGTGTAGAAATAGCAGGAGCTATGACAGAAATATTTCAAATGTCATTAGAAACGGGAATAGTGCCGGAGGATTGGCGTACTGCGCATGTTGTTCCATTGTTTAAAAAGGGTTCAAAGAATAAACCTAGCAATTATAGACCTATTAGTTTGACGTCAGTGGTGGGCAAATTAATGGAAAGGATACTTAGAGATAATATATATAAGCATCTGGATAAACAGGGTCTGATCAGGAACAGTGAACATGGATTTGTGCCGGGAAGGTCATGTTTGACAAACCTTCTTGAATTTTTTGAAGCGGTAACTAGGGAAATTGATGAGGTAAAGCAGTGGATGTTGTCTATATGGATTTCAGTAAGGCCTTTGACAAGGTTCCCCATGGAAGGTTGGTTCAGAAGGTTCAATCTTTGGTGTTTAATGGCGGAGTAGCAAGATGGATTCAACAGATGTCAGAGAGTAAATGGTGGATGGCTGTCACCCAGTAATGGTGGATCCCAGTCTGAAGAAGGGTCTCGACCCGAAACGTCGCCTATCTCCTTTGCTCCTTAGATGCTGCTGCACCCGCTGAGTTTCTCCAGCATTTTGTGTAACCACCAATGGTGGATGGCTGTTTGTCAGGTTGGAAGCCAGTGACCAGTGGGGTGCCTCAGGGATCTGTGTTGGGTCCACTGTTGTTTGTCATGTACATCAATGATCTGGATTGATGGGGTGGAAAATTGGATAAGTAAGTATGCAGATGATACTAAGATAGGTGGTATTGTGGATAATGAAGTAGATTCTCAAAGTCTACAGCGAGATTTGGGCCATTTGGAAAAGTGGGCTGAAAGATGGCAGATGGAGTTTAATGCTGATAAGTGTGAAGTGCTACATCTTGGCAGGACAAATCAAAATAGGACGTACATGGTAAATGGTAGGGAATTGAGGAATGCTGTGGAACAGAGGGATCTACGAATAACTGTGCATAGTTCCCTGAAGGTGGAAATCGCATGTAGATAGGGTGGTAAAGAAAGCCTTTGGTGTGCTGGCCTTTATAAATCAGAGCATTGAATATAGGAGTAGGGAAGTAATGTTAAAATTGTACAAGGCATTGGTAAGACCAATTCTGGAGTATAGTGTACAATTTTGGTCGCCTAGTTATAGGAAGGTTGTCAACAAAATAGAGAGAGTACAGAGGAGATTTACTAGAATGATTGCCAGGGTTCCAGCAACTATGTTACAGAGAAAGGTTGAACAAGTTAGGTCTTTATTCTTTGGAGCGCAGAAGGTTAAGGGGGGACTTGATTGAGGTCTTTAAAATGATGAAAGGGATAGACAGAGTTGACGTGGATAAGCTTTTCCCATTGAGGGTAGGGAAGATTCAAACAAGAGGGCATGACATGAGAATTAAGGGACAGAAGTTTAGGGGTAACGTGAGGGGGATCTTCTTTACTCAGAGGGTGGTGGCTGTGTGGAATGAGCTTCCAGCAGAGGTGGTGGAGGCAGGATCGATTTTAACATTTAAAAGTAAAGTGGATAGGTATATGGACGTGAAGGGAATGGAGGGGTATGGTCTGAGTGGAAGGTAGATGGGACTAGGGGAAAACAAATGGTCGGCACGGACTGGAAGGGCTGAGAGGGCCTGTCTCCGTGCTGTAATTGTTATATGGTTATATGTTTATATGAGTCAGAACTGGACCAAGGGTAGAGATTTTTGATTGGAGAAAGGCTAACTTTGAGGAATGCGTAAGGATTTTAAAGGAGTGAATTGGGACACTTTGTTTCATGGGAAGGATGTAGAAGAGAAATGGAGGACATTTAAAGGGGAAAATGTAAGAGTACAGAATCTTTATGTCCCTGTTAGGTTGAAAGGAAATAGTAAAAATTTGAAAAGAGCCATGGTTTTCAAGGGAAATTGGACACTTGTTTCGAAAAAAAGAGAGATATCTACAATAATTATAGGAGGCATGGAGTAAATGAGGTGCTAGAGGAGTACAAAGAATGTAAAAAGAATCTTAAGAAAGAAATTAGGAAAGGGTTAAAAGAAGATATGAGGTTGCTTTGGCAAGAAAGGTGAAAGTAAACCCAAAGGGTTTCTAACAGCTATATTAATAGCAAAAGGATAACGAGGGATAAAATTGGACCATTATGGAGAACCAGAATGGACAGCTATCTGCAGAGCCAAAAGAGATGGGGGAGATATTGAACAATTTATTTCTTCGGTATTCACCAAGGAGAAGGATATTGAACTCGGTGAGTTAAGGGGAAAGAGAAAGAGAGAGTAGCTATGGAAAACTATGAGATTCAAAGAGGAGGAGTACTGACACTTTTGAAAAATATAAAGTGGATAAGTCTCCAGGTCCTGACAGGATATTCCCTAGGACATTGAGGGAAGTTTAGTTGTAGAAATAGCAGGAGCTATGACAGAATATTTCAAATGTCATTAGAAACGGGAAAGTGCCGGAGGAATTGGCGTATGCGCATGTTGTTCCATTGTTTAATAAAGGGTTCAAAGAATAAACCTAGCAATTATAGACCTATTAGTTTGACGTCAGTGGTGGGTCCCACAAATTAATGGAAAATGATACTTAGAGATAATCTATATAAGGGCATCTGGATAAACATGGGTCTGATCAGGAACAGTCAACATGGATTTGTGCCTGGAAGGTCATGTTTGACAAACCTTCTTGAATTTTTTGAAGCGGGTAAGGGAAATTGCCATGAGGGTAAAGCAGTGGATGTTGTCTATATGGATTTCAGTAAGGCCTTTGACAAGGTTCCCCATGGAAGGTTGGTTAAGAAGGTTCAATCTTTGGGTGTTAATGGCGGAAGTAGCAAGATTGGATTCAACAATGGCTGAATGGGAGATGTCAGAGAGTAATGGTGGATGGCTGTTTGTCAGGTTGGAAGCCGGTGACCAGTGGGGTGCCTCAGGGATCTTGTGTTGGGTCCCACTGTTGTTTGTCATGTACATCAATGATCTGGATGATGGGGTGGACAATTGGATAAGTAAGTATGCAGATGATACTAAGATAGGTGGTGTTGTGGATAATGAAGTAGATTTTTCAAAGTCTAACAGAGAGATTTGGGCCATTTGGAAAAGTGGGCTGAAAGATGGGCAGATGGAGTTTAATGCTGATAAGTGTGAAGTGCTACATCTTGGCAGGACAAATCAAAATAGGACGTACATGGTAAATGGTAGGGAATTGAGGAATGCTGTGGAACAGAGGGATCTAGGAATAACTGTGCATAGTTCCCTGAAGGTGGAATCGCATGTAGATAGGGTGGTAAAGAAAGCCTTTGGTGTGCTGGCCTTTTATAAATCAGAGCATTGAATATAGGAGTAGGGAAGTAATGTTTAAAATTGTACAAGGCATTGGTAAGACCAATTCTGGAGTATGGTGTACAATTTTGGGTCGCCTAGTTATAGGAAGGATGTCAACAAAATAGAGAGAGTACAGAGGAGATTTACTAGAATGTTGCCAGGGTTTCCAGCAACTATGTTACAGAGAAAGGTTGAACAAGTTAGGTCTTTATTCTTTGGAGCGCAGAAGGTTAAGGGGGGACTTGATTGAGGTCTTTAAAATGAATGAAAAGGGATAGACAGAGTTGACGTGGATACGTTTTTCCCATTGAGGGTAGGGAAGTTTCAAACAAGAGGGCATGACATGAGAATTAAGGGACAGAGGTTTCGGTGGTAACGTGAGGGGGAACTTCTTTACTCAGAGGGTGGTGGCTGTGTGGAATCAGCTTCAGCAGAAGTGGTGGAGGCAGGATCGATTTTAACATTTAAGAGTAAAGTGGATAGGTTATATGGACGTGAAGGGAATGGAGGGGTATGGTCTGAGTGCAGGTAGATGGGACTAGGGGAAAACAAATGGTCGGCACGGACCGGAAGGGCAGAGAGGGCCTGTTTCCGTGCTGTAATTGTTTTATGGTTATATGGTTAATTAGGACCAGCCACTAATGATTGTCGTCTGGAAGATCCATTGTTGGAATGGGAAGGTGTGCATTACAAACAAATAATGTGGAGAGTAGAGGAACTGGTAAAAAATGGCAAGAAGGGGGGAGGAAGGACGATGGAGAAAGTGTTAGTAGAAGTTATTTAAAGTCAGCGAATTCAATGCTTTTAAAAAACCCAAAATAAATTTTATTCAATGAAAAAAAAATGTCCAACACCGAAACCGTGCAAGAAATTCGTCCGACATTCTCGGTGGCTTATACATACATTCAATACTGTTTACAACAGATTTCAATTCCCCCTCTTTCTTTCTCGTGTAACCAGTTTCCACATTTCTCCACATAGTTTGTCTCTTGAGATCACACCTTCCCGAGCCAACAATGGGAACTCCCAGGTAGGTCATTTAATTACTCGTGGTCTCATCGTCTTTTTTTCTCACCCCCATGCTCTTCACCACTCCCCACCACACCACCACCACCACCACACCGCACCACCCCCACCCAAAGAAGACATTGCTGGAATGAAAGTAATTAACAACAAAAAACAAAAAAGAATGGCACAGAGGACTCCCCCTCCCCCCCCCCCCCCCCCCCTTTTACACAGCGATTGTTTTGCTTTGGATGGGAAAAAATGCCGGTGAAGGCAGAGGTCACAGTGTCGTTCAAAAGACAACGGGATCTCTACATTAAAGCGAAAATATTTTATTTCTAGAGGAAGAAGGTTTGGTACAGTACTCTCGAAATGGAAGGACTTGTTCGATTAAATTAAAGATTTATCCTGAAAGAAACCAGAACTTCTCCTATCCCTCTCTCTGCAAGACCAAGTAAATAGAGTCGCTTTTATTATCAGCAATTATGTCACTGTTAAATGTAGAAGGCGGGGTCGCGACCCGAAACTCGTGAACTGTGCATTTTCTCCAGAAATGCTGCCTGACCCGCTGAGTTACACCAGGCACTTAGTGTCTATCTTTGTGTAAACCAGCATCTGCATTCCTTCTTACCTCAAACCTGTTGCCTGGCCACTGTCTCACTCCAATAGATTAAGTGGGACATGTTGGGTCCCATGTCCACACGGGAGGGCTGGTCCCCCAACTACAATATTCCACGTCTCCCCAATTCCAATATTAGTGGCCATTGGGGGAGCTTCCTGGTAGCGCTAGTATGGGTGTAAGTGGGCCGAAGAGCCTGGTTTTCAGAGGGCTAGTATGGACATCGTGAGCCGAATGGATTATTGGGCTGGCGGATCAGTCACTCAGGCCTGGTGGGCTGGCAGCTCAGTCACTCAGGGCTGGTGGGCTGGCAGCACAGTCACTCAGGGCTGGTGGGTTGGCAGTTCAGTCACTCGGGGCTGGTGGGTTGGCAGCTCACTCATGGCTATTCCTTGAAATTCCATTCAGGCAGGATGCAGGCCAACACATTCATTTGCATAGGCACTCCAGGACAGGGTGCAGGCCCATTCATTTCAATTGCATAGCTCCAGGAAGGCCTTACACAAATCTTCCTGTCCCAATCTGTATCTGCCCACACATCATATTCCCTTCAAATATTTCATGATAATGGTTTTATTGTAGGGGCCTATGAAAATCGAAGAATACTGCGGGTGTCACAAATCTGAAAGAAAAGCAAACAAATACAAAAACTCTGCAGGCCAGACAGTATCTGTGAAAAGAAAAGAGAAGTAGTTAACTCCAAGTCTGAGTTGATGAGGTGGTGGAGATACACTTAAACATTATTGCATTCACATTCATTACATTTCCACGCCTTTCTTTTGACCGGTTCTATTTCCAAGTTTCTTGTGGTTTTACAATAAAAAATGTGGTGGTTAAATGTAACTTGTTTAGCGTGAATCTGTTGCGAATGGGGTTTCTGCCCATATTTGACCCCAAAATTATTAATTTGTTAAGGTCACAAGGAGGTGAGTATAGGAGCAAAGAGGTCCTGCAGTTGTACAGGGCCCTGGTGAGACTACACTGGAGTATTGTGTGCAGTTTTGCTTCCCCTGATTTGAGGAAGGGCATTCTTGCTATTGAGGGAGTGCAGCGTAGGTTTACAAGGTTAAATCCCCGGATGGCGGGACTGTCATATGCTGGAGAATGGAGCGGCAGGAAAACATGTTTCCCAATGTTGGGGGTTGTCCAGAAACCAGCGGCCACGGGTTAAGAATAAGGGGGTAAACCATTTAGTACGGAGATGAGCAAACACTTTTTTCACACAGAGTTGTGAGTCTGTGGAAATCTCTGCTCAGAGGGTGGTCGAGGGCCACTTCTCGGGATACATTCAAGAGAGAGCTAGATAGGGCTCTTAAAGATAGCGGAGTCAATGGATATGGGGAGAAGTCCAGGAACGGGTTACTAATTGGGTATGATCAGCCATGATCACATTGAATGGCGGTGTTGGCTTGAAGCCGAATGGCCTCACCAACTCCTGCACCTATTGTATATTGAACCTTGAAATAGAAGTTTGTTCCTGCTCGAGGACTTCCGGTGGCGCTATGGAAGACCTAGAGGATAGCACCATGCCAGCTTCTCCGCAAAAAAATCGGAAAAAACGGGGGTTTAAAAGGACTTACCGGCTGTCTGCTGCACACTGCCTGCCGTTTCTGCACCGACTGTGCCGAGTGACGTCATCAGGCGCGCGACTAAACTATGTTGACGGCACGGAGCCCTACCGAACAAGGGGAAAGGTCGACAAACCCGGCAGAGACCGGCAGAAGGCCGGACTGAAGCCCCGACTTCGAGTAGGACCAGCTCCCTGGAATATGTATCCAAAAAAAAAGGGACAAAAGCGGAAGGAGAGGAATTGAAAACTTTCATTTCTCAACAGATGGCTGGCTTTAAAGGAAGAAATAAAGGAAGAAATGAAAGATATAAAGGAAGAAAATCCAACCAAATGAACCAGCCAGATGGATCAGATGAAAAATCAACTGAAAGAATTCCAACAAGAAACAACGTTAAAAATTGAAAAAAAGGTCAAGAAAGTATCAGAAGATTTGAAGAAGGAATTCATTGAAATGTATAATGAAATGGAAAATAAGATGGACAAAAAACTTGAAAAGGTTAAAAAAGGACTTTCAAAATAGGATTATTCCTATCGCGAAAGTTACTGGGAACAACAGGCGGCTGGCATAAAGAAGCTTAGAACAAATAGCGGAGGCAAGTGCTGCGTCTCTACAGCAAAGCTGATTACAGAACATGAACGTCTAATGAATTTGCTGACTAAAACAACAGAGAAATGTACTGAGCTAGAAGGACATCAGAGAAGACAGAATCTGAGGATTGCAGGGATTCCTGAAGGTCGAGAGAAAAACGAAGATCTTTGAGAATTCACTGCTAAATTACTCCAAGAAGTTTTATCTCTGGAAGAAATGCCTTTATTAGCTCGTGCTCATAGAGTCAGCAGACGTCAGACCAGAACAGACGCCCCTCCAAGACAAATGATCATAAAGCTACATAATGACTTTGTTCTGGATGAGATTATGCCGGAAAGCTTCGAGAATCAAAAACCTGACATTTGAGGGACAAAGGATCAGTATCTACCGAGATCTTACCCACCAGAGGTCGCTAGAAAACGGAAAGCATTTTAATGAAGCCAAAAGTCTTATGAGGGGAGTAGAAAACCTGAGATACGGTTTGAATTACCCAGCCACTTTAAGAGTTACTTTTAACAGCGTGGAACATTTTCTTTAATACCCCAGCAGCAGCCTTGGATTTCGCAAAGCAGTTCAAGACCTGAAAAGTATCTACAAGCAAACATACTGACTTTTACTACTTTTAGAGATCCAACACGGACTCTCTCAATACCCTGTGAGACTTCATATGATAATATTGGACTAGATGGAATGGACAATGTCGTATGGAATGGAGAGGAAAAAATCTGGATCGGAAAGCGTTATCTGGATATTGACAATTAGTCTTAACATATAACTAACATAAATAAATAACCACATATATTAAAATCACAACGCGGTATTTATTATTAGATATTATTTTATCAATTAAGATTGCTCACTATTGCTAATCACTATTTACTAATAATTACTAAATTGCTAATCACTATTATTAGTAATTAACAACTAATGTTCCTTTAATGAATAGAGTTAAATATAGCGATGGAGATCTTTTGGAGATCTTTTCTCTATAATAATAAATTTTCATTTTGTACTTTTTTTTACTTGTTGTTCTATAGTATTTTTGTATCCCTTTTTTCTTTCTTATATAGCCTTTATATTTTTTTATGTTTAATATTGCTTAGATTTTTAAGTTAATTTTTAGATATAGATTACCTTTATATGATGAATCCTAACCCCTTTTCCCTTCTTTCTTTCTTCGATTGCCTCCCCCTTTTTTAATTATTTTTTTCCTCTCCCTTAATATTATACCCCCGCTAAAATATTATTATGGAATAATAATTCCATAAATCTAGGAGCTGGCCAAGTTAATAACATCAATGACGGAAGTCGTTAGATGGATAGCCATGTTAGTTATGGCTAGCACAAACTACAACTACTTTAGTTGTAGTTCTTTCTACCTTTACACATATTACTAGTCTCTTTAACTATTCTTTAATCTTCTTTTATATCTATTGTATTTTTCAGTTTGAATGGAGTTACACATTGGACCAATGGAGATATATTCGTGAGGTACATAAAAGAGATTTAAAATTCATCTATTCAGTGTTCAGGTGTAAGGTTGGGTCTACCGCGCTGATCCTTAGACTCTATTGTAGATTTCTACAAACTTAAAATGCAAGACTTAAAAAGAAATACGGGGAATGAGGGATTAACGTTTTGTAGTTGGAATGTTAAAGGTATTAATGAACCAATAAAGAGAGGAAAAGTATTAGCACATTTAAAGGCAAACTAAAGCTGATGTAATTTACATTCAAGAAACCCACTTAAAAAAAGACGCTGAAAACAGGTTGAAAGCTAAATGGATAGATAAAATATATCATTCTTCTTTTACGCATAAATCAAGAGGTTGTAGCAATATTATTTCGTAAAGGTACTTTATTTAAGCATACATCAACCATAAACTGATAAAGATGGCAGATACATTATTGTGATAGGAGAATTAAACAAGGAAAAATGATTTTTGTTAATATATATGGACCAAACTTTGATAGCCCATTGTTTTTTAAGAAAGTACTTAACAATATTCCGGAATTAAAACACAATATAATTTGATAATTGGAGGAGATTTTAATTGTACATTAGATCCTTATCTAGACAATTCTACAAAACAAAGAAAAACTAAATCACATTCCAGTGATTTATTAAATGCATATATCCAAACGACTAACATTAAAGATGTTTGGAGAACAGAAAACCCTACTGGTCGAGAATACTCTTTTTACTCGCCAGTACATAAAACTTACTCAAGAATAGATTATTTTTTGGTGGATGCAAAACTTATCTCACTTACTTATGAACCCAAAATATCATAATATTATAATCTCAGATCATGCGCCATTAACATTTAAAATTAAAATAAATGGCAAAACAGAAAATTCAGGACACTGGAAACTTAATCCACAAATTTTAAAAAATAAAACCACTCAGGAATATATTATAACTCAAATTAAGATTTTCTTTTGAAATAATGATCAACCAGAAATATCTCGCTCTTTATTATGGGAACATTTAAAGCATATCTTCGAGGAATTATGATTTCTTCACAAGCATTCCATAATAAAAAGATTCGGAAGGAACAACAGGACTTGGAAAGGGAGATTAAACAATTAGATATACAGAATGCAACAAAGCCAGATATAATAATACATAATAAAATTGTAGCATTGAAATATAAATTAAATAAGATATATACAGATCAAGTTTTAAAATTTTATCAACATACTAAACAATTACAGTTTGAATTTGGAGACAAACCCCAAAAATTATTGGCTCGACAATTAAGGAAAATTGAAGCTGAAAAAATTATACATAGGATTAAAATCACAAAATGGTGAATTATTAATACAACCTAAAGATATTAATGAAAGATTTATGCAATATTATAAAAATCTATACACTGCTAAAGCGACAGTAAATAAAACAGAAATAGATGCTTTTAAAAAAAAAATGTAACCTGAAAGAATTGGATTTACAAAATAGAGAATTATTAAATGCTGATATTTCAATAAAAGAAATCCAAGAATCTATTAGATCATTAAAAAATGGTAAAACACCGGGACCTGATGGTATAGGTTCGGAATTTTATAAAATATTTCAGGATCATATGGTTCCATGTTTTGAAATCATTATATGAACAGATATATACACAACAGAAATTACCAGACACGTTGAACGAATCTATTGTAACACTTATACAACCAAATAAATAAAGACTTGGATGAACCAGGGATCATATAGAGCAATAGCTCTATTAAATACGGATCAAAAGATACTAACAAAAATATTAGCACAAAGACTAAGTTCAGTTGTTAACGAATTAATCCATCCCGATCAAACAGGATTTATACCAAAAAGATATTCCTCATACAATCTAAGACGGTTATTTAATATTATATATTCGAAAAGAAGTGATAAAAAAAGATTTAGTAGTTATTTCGCTGGATGCAGAAAAAGCTTTTGACCAAGTGGAATGGCCTTATTTATTTTCGGTGATGGAAGCTTTTAAAACTCGGAGAGAAGTTTACTACTTGGATTAAGTTGTTATATGCAAACACAACAGCTAGAATAACAACAACCGTATGTTATCAACTAAATTTAGTTTATCTCGAGGTTGTAGACAAGGTTGTCCTCTATCACCTTTATTGTTTGCGCTAGCAATAGAACCTCTCGCCCAGAGGGTGAGATTACACCCGGAAATACATGGATATGATACTAAAGATACTAAGAATAAAATCTCCTTATATGCGGATGATGTATTACTTTACATCACTGAACCAGAAACAAGTATCCGAAATTTGTTTAAAACTAATAACGGAATTCGGATCAATTTCAGGATACAGTATCAATTGGAATAAAAGTGAATTTATGCCAATAACGATGAATAATTTACATATATTACAACAATTTCCTTTCAAGATAACAAATGAAAAATATTAAATATCTTGGGATTTTCGTTACAAAAAGATTTGATTCTTTATTTAAATTTAATTTTCCCTCATTACTGAATAAATTAAATAAGAATATTTTATACTGGAAAAGCTTACCTATTTCAATGTTAGGTAAAATCAATGCAATAAAAATGATTTTTTCTCCACAATTATTATATTTATTTCAATTAATTCCGATATATCTCCCTAAAAATTTTTTTTTTTAAATAGATTCTCTAATTACTAACTTTATCTGGGATTATAAGAGTCACAGAATAAATAAAAAACATTTATGTAAATCTAAAATAAATGGGGGATTAGCATTACCAAATCTTATGTTTTATTACTGGGCAGTTAATATTAAAAATATGAATTTTTGGCTAGAAGAAATAGATAACAAACCAAACTGGTTAAAAATGGAAAAAGAAGATTGTTCTCCATATGAAATTAGTTCTATAATATTTGCTAACACTAACATAGCTAAGAAAATTTATAGTGAAAATCCGATAAATAGAAAACGGAATCCGCATTTGGAAAAAAATAAAGAAAACATTAAAACTAAATTTATACCATTAGGTCTTACCATTGCCAAAATTTTACGTTTAAACCTTCAATGATGGATAAGTGGCTTTTTTACAATGGAAAAATAAAGGAATCTTTAAGATGGGCGATCTTTATAAGGAAAACTCTTTTCTCTCATTTCAAGAGTTACAACAAACTTATGGACACACAGCAATGAATATTTTAGATATCTACAAATCAGAAACTATGTTTCTGCAAATACACAAGACTTAGAAATAGAAAGACGGAAATTTTAGATGAATGCTTGAATAAACATCCAAATACAGAAAAATGATATCATATATATACAATATTTTATTGGAAAGTGATATCGCATCAACAGAAACACATAGACAGTTTTGGGAAAATGAATTAGGCCAAAATAATAAGACCAGAAATATGGGATGAAAGCTTACAACACATACACCATTGCTCGTTAAATGCTAACATTCCCTTATACAGTTTAAAATTCTACATAGATTACATTATTCCAAATCTAAATTACATAATATATTTCCAAAATTATCTCCTATATGTGATAAATGTCAAATCTCAGAAGCAAATTTGTCACATTCTTTTACTAATTGTTATAAAAATTGTAGAATACTGGAACGAAATATTTAAGATAATTTCGAATGTTGTCAATATAACTATGACTTCTGATCCAAAATTAATAATACTTGGAATACCTGAAACTGACCAACTAATAACAATGAACCAAAGAATTTTTATCGACTATTTTTTAATAATTGGGAAAAATTAATACTAAAATTTGGGAAAGGCCCTGCATCCCCAACAATCAAAATGTGGAATACAGAAATGTCGGAGACACTTCATTTGGAGAGATTGAGGCTTGTCCTCATGGATAGGTTAGATCTCTTCAGAGGAATTTGGTCTCCCATATATTAAATATTTACAGGGTCATAATGGTTCGGCGCGAGGACTTGACTGAGGCCTGAATATCTGAATGGATGAAGAAATATATATAATAAATCTTGAATATATCTCCAAGGACAGATTAATGAGTAATATTCCATTCTCCATCAAACTTACCATACTCTCTTTTCTATTTTCCTATGCTTATATAAAAAATTGGAAAAAAGTATAGAAACACATTATCTTAAATTCTTAATATTAGTACGAATATAGATATCACTGGTTATATGAAAAATATTATTAGTGTCGTGTACTTTCAATTATATAAAATTGTGTATTTTCAATTATATAATAATTTTTGAATTTAAAGTCAATAATAAATACAAACATTCTTAACATTATGAAAATATATTGAATATCATAGAAGTTTTATTAATATTGCGTATATTAATTACAAAAAACTGGGGACCTGTATTTGGAAATCAGAGACAATTTGGATATCATGGGTAGTATGAGTATATTGCTAATACTATCATTAATACCATGTATTTCCCAATTATATAAAAATAAACAACCTTAAAATGTATAATTAATAATAATACAAATAATATCAACAGTATGAATTATCATTATTATCATGTAATTTTTTTATTACTGTAAAATATTGTACTTTGTCATTACTTTGTTTCTATAATAAAAATAAAAAATAAATAAAAAATAAAAAAATAAATAAATACTGATCAAAATATACTAACCAAAAATATTAGCACAAAGACCAAGTACAGTTATTAATGAATTAATTCACCCCGATCAAACAGGATTTATACCAAAACGATATTCCTCATAAACCTGAGACGATATACAATATATATTCAAAAAGAGATATTAATAAAGACTAGTAATTATTTCCTTAGATGCGGAGAAAGCCTTTGACCAGGGGAATGGTCTTATTTGTTTTCGGTTATGGAAACTTTTAAGCTGGGAGAGAAGTTTATTACTTGGGTTAAATTATTATACACTAATCCAACAGCCAGAAAAATAACAAATCAAATGCTATCAACTAAATTTTAAATCTATTCAGAGGGCTGCAGACAAGGTTGTCCTCTATCCCCACTACTGTTTGCACTCGCAATAGAACCTTTAGCTCTTTGTTGAAGAAGGAACTGCAGATGCTGGAGAATCGAGAGTTACACAAAAAGCTGGAAAAACTCAGCGGGTGCAGCAGCATCTAAGGAGCGAAGGAGATAGGCGACGTTTCGGGTCAAGACCCTTCTTCAGACTGAACCTTTAGCTCAACGGGTGAGATTACATCCTGAAATATATGGATATGACACCAGAGATACTGAAAATAAAATTTCTTTATATGCGGATGATGTATTACTTTATATTACAAAGCCGGAAATTAGTATCCCAAATTTACTAAAATTAATATCTGAATTTGGATTATTTTCAGGATATAGTATTAATTGGAATAAAAGTGAACTTATACAAATAATGGTAAATAACTTACATATACTACAACAATTTCCTTTTAAGATAGCAAACAAAAAAAATCAAATATCTTGGAATTCATGTAACAAAAAGATTTGACTCTTGATTTAAATCCAATTTCCCACTTTTATTGAATAAATTAAATAAGAACATTTTATATTGGAAAACATTACCTATCTCAATGCTAGGTAGAATTAATGCAATAAAGATTTTTCTCCCGCAATTACTATATCTTTTCCAATTGATTCCGATATATCTTCCTAAATTATTTTTAAGAAGGTTGATTCTATAGTCACCAACTTTATCTGGGATTATAAGAGCCATAGAATAACACAAAAAACATTTATGTAAACCAAAAATAAATGGAGGTCTAGCACTACCAAGCTTTATATTTTATTACTGGGCAGTTAATATTAAAAATATGAATTTTTGGTTTGTAGAGAGACAGATAAACCAACCTGGTTAAAAATGGAAAAAGAAGATTGTTCGCCTTTTGAAATTAGTTCGATTTTATTCGCCAATATTAAAATAGGTAAGAAAACCTATAGTGAAAAACCTTATAATAGAAAGTGGAATACGTATCTGGAAAACAAATAAAAGAAAACACTAAATTGGAATGTATACCACTAGACCTTACCATTGTAAATAATTGTTACATTTAAACCGTCAATGATGGACAAAGGTTTTTTTACAATGGAAAAACTATGGAAATTAATAAGATGGGAGATCTCTACAGGGAAAATTCTTTCCTTTCATTTCAAGAATTACAACAAATTTATGGATTACATTCAAAAGATTACTTTAGATATCTACAAATTAGAGACTATGTAAAAGCAAATACACAGGAAATTAGAAATAGAAAGACAGAAATTTTAGATGAATGCCTAAATAAACACCCGAACACAGAAAAATTGATATCATATATTTATAATATTTTACTGGAAAACGATGTCCCAATGACAGAAATTATAGGCGATCATGGGAAAACGAATTAGGTCAAATCATTAGACCTGAAAATATGGGATGAAAGTCTACACCATATACACCACTGTTCGTTAAATGCTAGACACTCTCTTATACAATTTAAAATATTACATAGACTACATTATTCAAAATCCAAACTACATAGTATTTTTTCAAATGTATCTGCCATATGTGATAAATGTCAGCATTAGAAGCTAACTTAGCACACTCATTAACAAATTGTGTAAAAATTACTAAATTTTGGGCAGAGATATTTAAGATAATTTTGAATGTTGTTAATATGAATCTGATCCCTGACTCAAAGTTAATTACTGGGAATATTAGAAACAGATCAATTAATAACAACGAATCAAAGATTTTTATGATTACAGTTTAATAATTGGGGAAAAATTATATTGAAATTCTGGAAAGGTCCTACATCCCCAACAATCAAAATGTGGATTACAGGAATGTCGGAGACACTTCATCTGGAAAGATTAAGGGCTTGTCCTATTGGACAAGTTGGATCTTTTCAGAGCAATATGGTCGCCATTTATTGAATATCTAAAGGGTCAAAATGGCTCAGTACGAGAGCCTGACTGAAGCCTGAATAATGGAATAGATGAAGAATCACGTATAACAAATCAATGGATATATCTCCAATGATGGATAACTTTTTTTAATACTCCATTCATTTCCTTATTTTTGATTTCTACTCTTACTTTATTTTTCTCTATCTTTTCTTACCCTGCAAAAGAAAAAGTATAGAAATATATAAGACATGATTGTTAATATTTAATAAAATTACGAATGTATGTGAGAAGTATATTCTATTAATATGTACTTACGTCTAATAAAAATATTTAACAAAAAAAAATAAAGGCCGATAAACCAGGAGGGCCAGATAGGCTTCATCCCAGAGTACTTTAGGAAGTATCCCCAGAAATAGTGGATGCCTTAGTGATAATTTTTCAAAACTCTTTTAGACTGGAGTAGTTCCTGAGGATTGGAGGGTCGCTACTTTTTAAAAAGGGAGGGAGAGAGAAAACGGAGAATTACAGACCAGTTAGTCTAACATTGGTAGTGGGGAAACTGCTAGAGTCTGTTATTAAAGATGGGATAGCAGCACATTTGGAAAGTGGTGAAATAATTGGACAAAGTCAGCATAGATTTACGAAAGGTAAATCATGTCTGATGAATCTTATTGAATTTTTTGAGGATGTAACTAGTAGAGTGGATAAGGGAGAACCAGTGGATGTGTTATATCTGGATTTTCAGAAGGCTTTCGACAAGGTCCCACAAAAGAGATTACTATACAAACTTAAAGCACACGGTATTGGCGGTTTAGTATTGGTGTGGATAGAGAACTGGCTGGCAGACAAGAAGCAAAGAGTAGGAGTGAACGGGTCCTTTTCAGGTTGGCAGGCAGTGACTAGTGGCGTACCGCAAGGCTCAATGATGGGACCCGAGCTATTTACAATATATATTAATGATCTGGATGAGGGAATTGAATGCAACGTCTCCAAGTTTGCGGATGACACAAAGCTGGGGGGCAGTGTTAGCTGTGAGGAGAAAGCCAGGAGGCTGCAAGGTGACCTGGATAGGTTGGGTGTATGGGCAAATGCATGGCAGATGCAGTATAATGTGGATAAATGTGAGGTTATCCACTTTGGTGGCAAATACAGGGAAGTAGAATATTATCTGAATGTTGGCCGATTAGGAAGACCTGGGTGTCATGGTACACCAGTCATTGAACGTAGGCATGCAGGTGCAACAGGCTGTGAAGAAAGCAAATGGTATGTTGGCATTCTAGCAAAATGATTTGAGTACACAAGCAGGGAGGTTCTGCAGTTGTACAAGGTCTTGGTGAGGCCACACCTGGAGTATTCCGTGCAGTTTTGGTCTCCTAATCTGAGGAAAGACATTCTTGCCATTGAGGGAGTACAGAGAAGGCTCACCAGACTGATGCCCGGATGGCTGGACTTCCATATGAAGAATGACTGGATAGACTTGGCTTGTACTCGCTGGAATTTAGAAGATTGAGCCAGGATCTTGCTTTTACAGTGTGAAGGCACGTCCGCCTTCACACTGTCTATCTCCATATAAGTGAGCGTCCCACAGGTTCGCATTCAGAGGCACCACTCGCAACTAAATGAAGGCAGCGATTTTTAAGGGTTAATTGTCTATTAAGGGGTTGGAGACGCTTGAGGGCAGGAAACATGTTCCCGAAGTTGGGAGAGTCCAGAACCAGGGTCCACAGTTTAAGAATAAGGAGTAAGCCATTTAGAATGGAGACGAGGAAACACTTTTTCTCACAGAGAGTTGTGAGTCTGTGGAATTCTCTGCCTCAGAGGGCGGTGGAGGTCGGTTCTCTGGATACTTTCAAGAGAGAGCTAGATACGACTCTTAAAATAGCGGAGTCAGGGGATATGGGGAGAAGGCAGGAACGGGGTACTGATTAGGGATGATCAACCATGATCACATTGAATGGCGGTGCAGGCTTGAAGGGTCGAATGGCCTCCTCCTGCACCTATTGTCTATAACACCACATTTTTAAAAATATGTATACTGTCTGACCCGCTGAGTCATTCCAGTTTTTTTGAGCCTATCTTCGGTTTAATCCAGCATCTGCTGTTCTTTCCTACACATAAGAATTCCAGTTCCGTTTCGGAACATATGGCATTATAAAACACTCTTGACTCACTGCAAAATATATTTCAGAAGTTGAAGCAGTTGCTGTGTTGCTCCTACATGTGGAATTCTTAATGTTTATATCCAAATTTTGACAGTGACAAAACTGCTGATACCAACTAGTCGACTCTTTGATTATTTGGTCTGGGTTCGACCCGAAACATCATCTGTCCATATTATCCAGAAATGCTGCCTGACCCGCTGAGTTACTCAGCACTTTGTGTTTTGATTACAAAATTAGGTCATTTTATAATCCATCTTGAAGAACATTGGTTTTGTATCTGGCGGGAGGGGGGGGGGGGGGGGTGGGGGCTGGAAGCAAGAGCTTTTACCCAGGTCCGCCTCCACACTGTCTGTCTCTATGTAAGTGAGCGTCGTGTTTCCCCCAGGTCCACATTCAAGGTCCCCACTTACAACTAAATGAGAGTATCGATTTTCTTTGTGCCCCCCGCACTACCAATTCCAGGTAGACGTGATTCCACTCCTCTGCAAGTTTTCCCCTTTCGAGTCCAGCACACAACTATTTCAACATTTTAACAACCACCAATCGGGGGATTTTCGCTGTTTTGGAACTCGCAAGATAAACAAAATACTGGGGTAACGCAGCGGGACAGACAGTGTCTCTGGGTAGATTCATTCTACTCAGAGAGACTGCCTGTCCCGCTGAGTTACTCCAGCATTGTGCGTCCATCTTCGGTTTCAAGATTAACCAACATCTGTACTACCTTCCTGCATATTTTGAACTCTGGCTGCTCTTGAAAAGGAGGCGCAGTACTCTTTCTGGCGGGTGGCTTTCTTCCCAACCCATTGTTCAAGCGCTTTTGATTGCAACATGCGCCTTAATTTAGTTCGACAAAGAAACTGACAAGTTGCTAAAGATGACAATGTTTTAATCAAAACCCAAAGTGCTGGAGTAAGACAGAGGGCCTGGCAAAAGGTTGAGATAAGAAGGAAGGATTTACACCAAAGATAGACACATAAGTACTGGAGGCCGGTTCTCAGGATGCTTTCAAAACAGAGTTGGACAACGCTCTTAAAGATACAAGAGTCAAGGGATGTGGGGAGAAGGCAGGAACGGGGTACTGGTTGTAGATGATCAGCCATGATCACAGTGCATAGTGCTACTGGCTAGAAGGGCCGAATGGCCCACTCCTGCATCTATTGTCTATTGCCCAGACTATCCCTCCACTGTTTTGAACTCCCTAACTGATTATATAATGACCTAAGATTTATAAACCAAAACACAAAGTTATTGGTAAACACAAATACTCCAAGCCAGCGGGCCAGGCAACAGGTTGAGATAAGAAGGAATGGCAGATGCTGGTTTACACCAAAGATAGACACTAACTGCTGGTGTAACTCAGAGGATCAGGCAGCATTTCTGGAGAATAGACCCGACTTCTACATTTTAACAGTGACATAATTGCTGATACCAAGATACGGCTCTATTGCAGAGAGCGGGATAAGGGAGAAGTTCTGGTTGTGTATCAGGCAAGTGGGTGGGGGGGGGTTAGCACTGGAAGCAGGAGCTGCGTTTTCCCCCAGGTCCGCCTTCAGACTGTCTGTCTCCATGTAAGTAGAGTTCATGTAACCCCCAGGTCCGTATTCAGGGCCACCACTCGCAAGGAATTGAAGGCAGCGATTATATTTGTGCCCCCCACCCCCCTTTCGAGTACCGTGTAGGCAAGGTCCGCATTCAGTGCCACCACTGGCAAGGTATTGAAGGCAGCGATTATATTTGGGGGGAGGTGAAGAGCTGAATGTGAAAAAATACCAGGATCAATTAAATGACCTGTTGGCTCGGGAAGGTGTGGTCTCAAAAGACAAACAATTTGGAGAACCGTGGAACTGGTTACACGAGAAAGAAGGGGGAGGGTTTGGAGGGGGAAACGTAAGTATAAATTACTTCTCCTTTTAGACGGGATTAACAATGACTCCCATATGCTTGAATGACTCCCTGAAGAAGGGTCTCGACCCGAAACGTCGCTTATCTCCTTCGCTCCTTAGATGCTGCTGCACCCGCTGAGTTTCTCCAGCTTTTTGTGTACCCTCGATTCCCCAGCATCTGCAGTTCCTCCTTTAACACTCCCTTATGCTTATAGGGGACTATCTTAAGATCATTGTTACTGGTCGGTGGTCTCTCCCTGGTAGGAGTGTAATTTGTGTAAACAGAATTGAATGTACGTATAGCCCCCGAGAATGTAGGACGAATTTCTTGCACGGTTCCTGTATTTTCATTTATTTGTAATCATTGAATTCTCTAGCATTAAATAACTTCTACTAACCCTCCACCCTCTCCCTCCCTCCTTCCTTGTCGTTTTACCAGTTCCTTGGCGATCCCCATTGTTTGCTTTTAGTTCACACCTTCCCAAACCAACAATGGCCATGAATTCGATGTGTTATTCGTGGCTGGTCCTAATTGGTCCTGGTCTTTTCTCACATCCAGTTCTTCACCCCCCACCCCATTCCCAGCATTCAATTTGAAGAAAGGCCCCATCCCGAAAAGCTACGCCGCCTGCCCCACGGTGTTGCTCCAGCACTGTATGTCTATCTTTGGTATAAACCAGCATCTGCGGTCCGGGGGGGGGGGGGGGGGGGGAGGTAGGAGCAAGAACAAGAGCGGAGCTTCGGGACACCGAGGAGACACATGCGAACGTCCTCATCTATGATAGAAGAGGTGAACCACCGTTCCATAAAGATGCCAAGACATCTCGATGAAGCTCTGCAAATTGGAGGAACAACACCTCATATTTCGCTCGGACAACTTACAACCTAACGGTATGAACATTGATCTCTCTAACGTAAAGTAAACTTGCCTCCCCCTCTCTCTCCGTCTCCACCCTAACCCTCTTGCAAATTTCACCTTTTGTATTCCTTCGTTATCACCGCGTCCCCAGTCCATCATGGGCTCCACCTATCCTGAATCATCGATGCAGGCTCAGCTTGTTCTGCACCTTTCCATACCTCTAGTTTCAACTTCCCGACTCTCAGCCGGATGAAGTGTCTCGACCTGAAATGTCACCAGAGAAGCTGCTTGACCCGCTGAGTTACTCCAGCATTTTGTGTCTATCTTCGGTGTAAACCAACATCTGCAGTTCCTTCTTACACGTTTTATCTGCAGTTCTTAGTTTCTACTAATAATATGCACAGGCAGTTCGATTCGTTGCAAATACCTAGGGGAGAGAAGCGAGTGTTACCAAGCTTCTGAATTCACTGGTCGGGGTGGAACCCTCTCCAAGACAGAAGTAAAGCTCACCGTTTGACCTGTTTTTACAAAATGTTGAATGGTCAGCTCGACATAGATTACCAAACCTATTGGGAGCAGACGAGGGCATTCAATCCAATTTGAGATACCAGCTACCAACACAGATGTGTACAGCAATTCATCCTCCCCCCGCACAATTAAGGCATGGAATAGTCTTCACCCTACCATAGTTACTTAACCAGACGCAACTGAATTTAAGCTAGCTCTTCTTTTCCAAGAATCTTTTTTTGCTTGAAGGGCCTGTCTCATTTTGCGATTATTTCGCCGACTGCGAACGTCAGCGACTGACGCCCGTAGTCGACCTTAAGTCCACTTTCCGCCACCTCCAGTTTAAATTCCATTTGGATATTTTGGAGGACCAAGAACCAAGTTCCTTGTTATTACAGGATGGGACCTGTTGCACAGTCTGACCTTGTGTTACTGGTGGCGTTAACGGCCTCGGTTCTGTGGGTCGTGTTTGGGGAGCCGAGGCACGGAGCGGGCAGGAGCGATGGATTGGATTCACAGCGACATCCTCCTCTCTCCAATGAGAGTTCTGCAACACCCTCTCTCGCTGCGTGAATCGCCCCCTCTGTGATTCCTCCCGCTTTTGAGAATCTTTCATTCATTTGCTCTATGTACCGTCTATATCTCCATAAAAAACAACAGAACCACCATCCTCGACCTCGAGGGATAGCCACGACGAGGATATCTCTTATTTCCCTTTCCCCTGACTCTCAGTCTGAAGTCGGGTCTGGGCGTATTCGTCGCCTATTCCTTCTCTCCAGAGATGTTGCCTGACCAGCTGAGTTACTCCAGCATTTTGCATCCAACTTCGGTGAATGAAACGTCGGCGGTGGAGCAGCGCCACACAGAGGCGATGCTCAGTTACTGCAAGTCGGCAGCAATTCGGCAAAGGCTGCTTCCTTTTTAGGAAGAAATGCCAATGAATCGAACAGTAAGGAAAAGCGAGCAAATGTGAAAAAGCAAAGGTTGTGAAACGATAAATGAAAGGCAAAAATATGTCCTTTTTCCTGTTCTCGGCAATCGTGCAATATAAGATTTTACAATTTTATCTCGTACTGACTTTAAACAGTAACGGTAGAGGTTGTCTGTGAGAGAGCGACAATATTCTAGCATACTTACCTGGCAGGGGAGAAACAGTGATCAAAAAAGGCTGTGCTCCCAGGATGAGGCTATCCCATTGCACTTCGGGTGTGCTGACGCCTGCGATGTCCCCAAATGCGGGATACTCGACTGCAAAATTTGTGGTAGTGGGGGACTGCGTTTGCGCTCTCCCCTGATTTGAAAATGAAAAACAGAATTAATACATACAAACGGTACGTGTGCTGGAGAAACTCAGCGGGTGCAGCTGCATCTATGGAGCGAAGGAGATATCGTGCCGAAACCCTTCTTCAGACCTCACTGTTGGAGTTACTGCTTCACAGCGCCGCTCGGTTTTTGAGGCTGCGAACACTGCAAATCCTTTCGATGGTGGGAAGCAAAGACCCCCGAGCGAGCCCTCCCAGTCAGATCCTTCCTGCACCGTCGGAACCTCACTACCTGCGCACGCTGCCCTCGGGACGGCTGCTATGGCGAGGAGACGGTTGCCCACCTCTTCACAGAGTGTGGGTTTGCTAAAAGAGTCTGGAGAAAAATGCAAGGGTCCCTGGTACGCTTTATCCCGAACAGCTCCGTCACAGAGGACTCTGTGATTTACGGACTGTTCCCAGGGACACATTCAGAGACTGACATCGAGTGCTGCTGGAGGGTCATCAACTCGGTAAAAGACGCCCTTTGGTCTGCCCGAGCATTGTTCACCACCCAGCAGAGCGAGATGTCCGTCAGGGAATGTTGCCGACTGGCCCCGCTGCAGACTGCAGGAGTACGTGCTGAGGGACGCACTGAAGCTCGGTGCAGCCAACGCCAAGGCTCGGTGGGGGAGGGCCACAGTCTAAGGCCCTTCCGCTGCTGGACATGGGGGGTACAGTATTGTGGGAGACTCCCCTCAATATAAGGGAAGGTATACCACGCCATTGTGGCATGAGTGGGGGACTGATTTGTGGAAGCTTGGGAAAAAGAAAATGTCTAAACTGTATTGATCTATTGTACAGCCTCCGAAAATGTCGGATGGATTTTCCGCAAGGTTAATGTATTGTATATATTTATCATTCGAATAAAGTATATTTTGAAATATAAAAAAAAAAATAAAAAAAAAAAAAAAAGCTGTGCTCCCAGGATGAGGCTATCCCATTGCACTTCGGGTATGCTGACGCCTGCGATGTCCCCAAATGCGGGATACTCGACTGCAAAAATTTGTGGTAGTGGGGACTGCGTTCGCGCTCTCCCCTGATTTGAAAATGAAAAACAGAATTAATACATACAAACGGTACGTGTGCTGGAGAAACTCAGCGGGTGCAGCTGCATCTATGGAGCGAAGGAGATATCGTGCCGAAACCCTTCTTCAGACCTCACTGTTTGGAGTTACTGCTTCACAGCGCCGCTCGGTTTTTAAGGCTGCGAACACTGCAAATCCTTTCGATGGTGGGAAGCAAAGACCCCGAGCGAGCATGATGCAACCAGTCAATATGGTCTCTACTGCACACATGTAGAAGTTCAAGAGAACAGCATTCTTTAGGAGCAATTGTTTAGGGACAATTCACAAAGCAAATTCATCTACAAACCTGCACGCCTTTATAGTGTGGGAAACGGGAGATACCGGCGCACCGGATAAAACGCACGCAGGTGACGGGTTGAGATAACAACGTAGACCTGAGTTTTACAAAATGTTAAATGGTCAGCTCGTCATAGATTACCAAAACCTACACCAAACCTATTAGGAGCAGACGAGGGCATTCGATCCAATTTGAGAACCAGCTAGCAAGACAGATGTGTACAGCTATTGATCCCCCCCCCAACCCCTCAAAAAGGCAGCCAGCATCATCACAGATCCACACCACCCTGGTCACACACTCATTTCACCGCTGCCATCGGGAAGAAGGCACAGGAGCCTGAACACTGTAACGTCCAGGTTCAGGAACAGCTTCTTTAATAGACTAATGGGTATTGTAATAATAGCCATTAGGCTATAAAACACTACAGCCTCATGCGCTCTGAAATGCATAGACTATTATTGTTATTATTGCACTATTATTGTTTGTTTGTTTGTTTATGTATGTGCACGTTTTCCCCATTTATTATATTGTTTACAGTGTACTGTGTTTTACATGTTCTGTTGTGCTGCTGCAAGTAAGATGACTGCCAAATGTTGTGAACACCAAAGATTCTGTGTTGAACTATGCCCAGTCCATCACGGGTTCTGACCTTGACACCATCGAATGGATTTTCCCAGATTAGTACTTTATTATCACATGTGACACGTCACAGTGAAATTCCGTGAAATCACTTCTTGGCCTTTTGGCTAAGATCAAGTGTAGCATCTGTAGCTACTTGAGTAAGAGAGACTGTCTGTTCTGGGAGACGGAACAGGTCTGGTGGTCCTCCCAGGACGAGGATCGCGGATCTCGGACGGATCGAAGTTGGAGATCACGTCGGTTACAAGGAGTCTGTCAGTTGCCGGCTTAGAGGTGGATCCATGCTGGTTGGCTAACCAACATCACACCTCATCCGGTCACAATGGCAGCAGCAACTGGAGCGGGAGGACAGGGTATCCGCAATACCCTGCGAGTGAGCATAAAGAACCTCACAATACAAAGAATGTGAGGCACAAGTCGCTGCTGATTACGTGCAAACGTTAAATTCATGGTTCAATCCCGCAGCCGTACGGTGCCCGGAGAAGATTTAACAGATTATTATACTCATGACTTTTAACTGATCAGGGGCACAACGCATAACTTTTGATGGAAACCTATAAAACCAGACCCGTTATCAGTGACGATGTCAAACGATGGAAACGAAAGACACAAAGTGTTGGATTAGCTCAGCAGGTCACGGTGTAGGTCTGGAGAACACGGGTGGGTGAATGGACAAGAGACAAAGGGTTTGGACCCGAAACGTCGCCTATCCATGTTCTCCAGAACTGTGTCTCACCTGCTGAACTACACCTTGTGTGTTTTTTCTGTGAACCAGCCGTTACCCGTGTCACGGTGCCAATTGATGCAACTTCTCGGCTTAAGGTCTGAAGTTTTGCTCTTTGCTATATGTTGGGTTATGTATCCAGATTATTATCTCTTCTGTTTTAAGACCAGTGATCTTGATTCATCCCCAGTTCCTCTCAACTAATAATCATCAGAATGTTTTACCGTGTTGATTTATCACCGCTGTTGATCGATTACCGGGCCACAGAATCATTCGATATGACGAGGGTGGATGCGATGATACAGGGAGCGAAGGTGAAGTGAAATAGATGGAGAGGAACATTGGTGCAAGTTGTAACACACGGACCTCGTGCTAATGTTTGGTGACAGGTGAATGGTGGAACCTCAGTAGGTAACCGCTACACATCAACATAGAAACATAGAAACATAGAAAATAGGTGCAGGAGTAGGCCATTAGGCCCTTCGAGCCTGCACCGCCATTTAATATGATCATGGCTGATCATCCAACTCAGTATCCTGTACCTGCCTTCTCTCCATACCCCCTGATCCCTTTAGCCACAAGGGCCACATCTAACTCCCTCTTAAATATAGCCAATGAACTGGACTCAACTACCTTCTGTCGCAGAGAATTCCAGAGACTCACCACTCTCTGTGTGAAAAATGTTTACCTCATCTCGGTCCTAAAGGAATTCCTCCTTGTCCTTAGACTGTGACCCCTTGTTCTGGACCTCCCCAACATCGGGAACAATCTTCCTGCATCTAGCCTATCCAACCCCTTAAGAATTTTGTAAGTTTCGATAAGATCCCCCCCTCGGTCTTCTAAATTCTAGCGAGTACAAGCCAAGCCTATCCAGTCTTTCCTCATATGAAAGTCCTGACATCCCAGGAATCAGTCTGGTGAACCTTCTCTGTACCCCCTCTATGGTAAGAATTTATCTTCTCAGATTTGGAAACCAAAACTGTAAGCAATACTCCAGGTGTGGTCTCACCAAAACCCTATACAACTAGAAACATAGAACATAGAAATTAGGTGCAGGAGTAGGCCATTCAGCCCTTCGAGCCTGCACCGCCATTCAATATGATCATGGCTGATCATCCAACTCAGTATCCCGTACCTGCTTTCTCTCCATACCCTCTGATCCCCTTAGCCACAAGGGCCACATCCAACTCACTCTTAAATATAGCCAATGAACTGGCCTCAACTACCCTCTGTGGCAGAGAGTTCCAGAGACTCACCACTCTCTGTGTGAAGAAAGTCTTTCTCATCTCGGTCTTAAAGGATTTCCCCCTTATCCTTAAGCTGTGACCCCTTGTCCTGGACTTCCCAACATCGGGAACAATCTTCCTGCATCTAGCCTGTCCAACCCCTTAAGAATTTTGTAAGTTTCTATAAGATCCCCTCTTAATCTCCTAAATTCCAGAGAGTATAAACCGAGTCTATCCAGTCTTTCTTCATAAGACAGTCCTGACATCCCAGGAATCAGTCTGGTGAACCTTCTCTGCACTCCCTCTATGGCAATAATGTCCTTCCTCAGATTTGGAGACCAAAACTGCACGCAATACTCCAGGTGTGGTCTCACCAAGACCCTGTACAACTGAAGTAGAACCTCCCTGCTCCTGTACTCAAATTCTTTTGCTATGAAAGCTAACATACCATTCGCTTTTTTCACTGCCTGCTGCACCTGCATGCCTACTTTCAATGACTGGTGTACCATGACACCCAGGTCTCGCTGCATCTCCCCTTTTCCTAATCGGCCACCATTTAAATAATAGTCTGCTTTCCTGTTTTTGCCACCAAAGTGGATAACCTCACATTTATCCACATTATACTGCATCTGCCAAACATTTGCCCACTCACCCAGCCTATCCAAGTCACCTTGCAGTCTCCTAGCATCCTCCTCACAGCGAACACTGCCCCCCAGCTTAGTGTCATCCGTAAACTTGGAGATATTGCCTTCAATTCCCTCATCCAGATCATTAATATATATTGTAAATAGCTGGGGTCCCAGCACTGAGCCCTGCGGTACCCCACTAGTTACTGCCTGCCATTGTGAAAAGGACCCGTTTACTCCTACTCTTTGCTTCCTGTTTGCCAGCCAGTTCTCTATCCACATCAATACTGAACCCCTAATACCGTATGCTTTAAGTTTGTATACTAATCTCTTATGTGGGACCTTGTCGAAAGCCTTCTGGAAGTCCAGATATACCACATCCACTGGTTCTCCCTTATCCACGCTACTAGTTACATCCTCGAAAAATTCCACAAGATTCGTCAGACATGATTTACCTTTTGTAAATCCATGCTGACTTTGTCCAATGATTTCACCACTTTCCAAATGTGCTGCTATCCCATCTTTAATAACTGACTCTAGCAGTTTCCCCACTACCGATGTTAGACTAACTGGTCTGTAATTCCCCGTTTTCTCTCTCCCTCCCTTCTTAAAAAGAGGGGTTACATTTGCTACCCGCCAATCCTCAGGAACTACTCCAGAATCTAAAGAGTTTGAAAGATTATCACTAATGCATCCACTATTTCCTGAGCTACTTCCTTAAGTACTCTGGGATGCAGCCTATCTGGCCCTGGGGATTTATCGGCCTTTAATCTATTCAATTTACCCAACACCACTTCCCGACTGACCTGGATTTCACTCAATTCCTCCTTTGACCCACAGTCCCCTGCTATTTCAGGTAGATTATTTATGTCTTCCTTAGTGAAGACGGAACCAAAGTAGTTATTTCAATTGGTCCGCCATATCCTTGTTCCCCATGATCAACTCACCTGTTTCTGACTGCAAGGGACCTACATTTGTTTTAACTAACCTCTTTCTCTTCACATATCTATAAAAACTTTTGCAGTCAGTTTTTATGTTCCCTGCCAGTTTTTTTTCATAATCTATTTTTCCTTTCCTAATTAAGCCCTTTGTCCTCCTCTGCTGGTCTCTGAATTTCTCCCAGTCCTCTGGTATGCTGCTTTTTCTGGCTACTTTGTACGCATCATCCTTTGCTTTGATACTATCCCTGATTTCCCTTGTTATCCACGGATGCACTACCTTCCCCGATTTATTCTTTTGCCAAACTGGGATGAACAATTTTTGTAGTTCATCCATGCAGTCTTTAAATGTCTTCCATTGTATATCCACCGTCAACCCTTTTAGAATTAATTGCCAGTCAATCTTGGCCAATTCACGTCTCATACCCTCAAAGTTACCTTTCTTTAAGTTCAGAACCATTGTTTCTGAATTAACAATGTCACTCTCCATCCTAATGAAGAACTCAACCATATTATGGTCACTCTTGCCCAAGGGGGCACGTACAACAAGACGGCTAATTACCCCTTCCTCATTACTCAAAACCCAGTCTAAAATAGCCTGCTCTCTCGTTGGTTCCTCTACATGTTGATTTAGATAACTATCCCGCATACATTCCAAAAAATCCTCTTCCTCAGCACCCCTGCCAATTTGATTAACCCAATCTATATGTAGATTGAAGTCACCCATTATAACTGTTTTGCCTTTGTCGCACGCATTTCTAATTTCCTGTTTGATACCATCGCCAACTTCTCTGCTACTGTTAGGTGGCCTGTACACAACACCTACCAGCGTTTTCTGCCCCTTAGTGTTTTTGTAGCTCTACCCATACCGATTCCACATCCTCCAAGCTAATGTCCTTCCTTTCCATTGCTTTAATCTCCTCTCTAACCAGCAACGCTACCCCACCTCCTTTTCCTTTCTCTCTATCCCTCCTGAATATTGAATATCCCTGGATGTTCAGCTCCCAGCCTACGTCACCCTGGAGCCATGTCTCCGTGATCCCAACTATATCATAATCATTAATATCTATCTGCACGTTCAACTCGTCCACCTTATTACGAATACTCCTTGCATTGAGACACAAAGCCTTCAGGCTTGTCTTTACAACGCATTTACCCCTTATACAATTTTGTAGATACAATTTTATACTGCAGTAGAACCTCCCTGCTCCTATACTCAAATCCTTTCGCTATGAATGCTAACATACCATTTGCTTTCTTCACTGCCTGCTGCACCTGCATGCCTACTTTCAATGACTGGTGTACCATGACACCCAGGTCTCGTTGCATCTCCCCTTTTCCTAATTTGCCACCATTCAGATAATAGTCTACCCTCTTGTTTTTGCCACCAAAGTGGATAACCTCACATTTACCCACATTATACTGCATCTGCCATGCATTTGCCCACTCACCCAGCCTATCCA
The DNA here is from genome assembly GCA_035221665.1 of Okamejei kenojei. Classification (NCBI taxonomy): domain Eukaryota; kingdom Metazoa; phylum Chordata; class Chondrichthyes; order Rajiformes; family Rajidae; genus Okamejei; species Okamejei kenojei. The sequence goes on along the minus strand of JAVHYY010000490.1, from coordinate 40,891 downwards.
AGTCACCTTGCAGCCTCCTAGCATCCTCCTCACACCTAACACTAGCCCCCAGCTAGTATCATCCGCAAACCTGGAGATGTTGCATTCAATTCCCTCGTCCAAATCATTAATATATATTGTAAATAGCTGGGTTGCAGCACTGAGCCTTGCGGTACCCCACTAGTCACTGCCTGCCATTCTGAAAAGGACCCGTTTACTCCTACCCTTTGCTTCCTGTCTGCCAGCCAGTTCTCTATCCACATCAATACTGAACCCCCATTACCGCGTGCTTTAAGTTTGTATACTAATCTCTTATGTGGGACCTTGTCGAAAGCCTTCTGAATGTCTAGATATAACACATCCACTGGTTCTCCCTTATTCACTCTGCTAGTTACATCCTCGAAAAATTCTGTAAGATTCGTCAGACATGATTTACCTTTCGTAAATCCATGCTGACTTTGTCTAATGATTTCACCACTTTCCAAATGTACTGCTATCTCATCTTTAATAACTGACTCCAGCAGTTTCCCCACTACCGATGTTAGACTAACTGGTCTGTAATTCCCCGTTTTCTCTCTCCCTCCTTTTTTAAAAAGTGGGGTTACATTAGCTACCCTCCAATCCTCAGGAACTACTCCAGAATCTAAGGAGTTTTGAAAAATTATCACTAATGCATCCACTATTTCTGTGGCTACTTCCTTGAGTACTCTGGGATGCAGACTCTTGCCCAAAGGGCCATGCACAACAAGACTGCTAACTAACCCTTCCTCATTACTCAATACCCAGTCTAGAATAGCCTGCTCTCTCGTTGGTTCCCCTACATGTTGGTTTAGAAAACGATCCCGCATACATTCCAACAAATCCTCTTCCTCAGCACCCCTGCCCATTTGATTCACCCAATCTATATGTAGATTGAAGTCGCCCATTATAGCTATTTTACCCATGTTGCATGCATTTCTAATTTCCTGTCTGATGCCATCCCCAGCTCCACTACTACTGTTAGGTGGCAGGTACACAACTCTCACTAGCGTTTTCTGCCCCTTAGAGTTTCGCAGCTCTTCCCATATCGATTCCACATCCTCGAAGCTAATGTCCTTCCTTTCTATTGCATTAATCTCCTCTCTCACCAGCAACGCCACGCCACCTCCCTTTCCTTTCTGTCTATCCCTCCTGAATATTGAATATCCCTGGATGTTCAGCTCCCAGCCTTGGTCCCCCTGGAGCCATGTCTCCGTGATCCCAACTATAGCATTGTCATTAATAGCTATCTGCACATTCAACTCGTCCACCTTATTACGAATGCTCCTTGTATTGAGACACAAAGCCTTCGGGCTTCTTTTTACAACACTCTTACTCCTTATACAATTATGTTGACAAGTGGCCCCTTTTGATTTTTGCCCTGGAAACCCACAAATTCTTCTTTCAGGATCTCTTCTCTTTTTTTTCCTATGTCATTGGTACCAATATGTACCACGACCTCAGGCTCCTCTCCCTCCCTTTTCAGGATATCTTGGACACGTTCAGACACATCCCGAACCCTGGCACCAGGGAGGCAAACTACCATCCGGGTCTCCGGACTGCATCCACAGAATCGACAATCTGACCCCCTAACTATAGAGTCCCTTATTACTAATGCCCTCCTCTTCTTTTCCTTACCCTTCTGAGGAACAGGGCCAGGGCCAGAACAGGCCAAGATTGACTGGCAATTAATTCTAAAAGGGTTGACGGTGGATATACAATGGAAGACATTTAAAGACTGCATGGATGAACTACAAAAATTGTTCATCCCAGTTTGGCAAAAGAATAAATCGGGGAAGGTAGTGCATCCGTGGATAACAAGGGAAATCAGGGATAGTATCAAAGCAAAGGATGATGCGTACAAAGTAGCCAGAAAAAGCAGCATACCAGAGGACTGGGAGAAATTCAGAGACCAGCAGAGGAAGACAAGGGCTTAATTAGGAAAGGAAAAATAGATTATGAAAGAAAACTGGCAGGGAACATAAAAAAACTGACTGCAAAAGTTTTTTATAGATATGTGAAGAGAAAGAGGTTAGTTAAAACAAATGTAGGTCCCTTGCAGTCAGAAACAGGTGAGTTGATCATGGGGAACAAGGATATGGCGGACCAATTGAATAACTACTTTGTTCCGTCTTCACTAAGGAAGACATAAATAATCTGCCTGAAATAGCAGGGGACTGTGGGTCAAAGGAGGAATTGAGTGAAATCCAGGTCAGTCGGGAAGTGGTGTTGGGTAAATTGAATAGATTAAAGGCCGATAAATCCCCAGGGCCAGATAGGCTGCATCCCAGAGTACTTAAGGAAGTAGCTCAGGAAATAGTGGATGCATTAGTGATAATCTTTCAAAAACTCTTTAGATTCTGGAGTAGTTTTCCTGAGATTGGCGGGTAGCAAATGTAACCCCTCTTTTTAAGAAGGGAGGGAGAGAGAAAACGGGGAATTACAGACCAGTTAGTCTAACATCGGTAGTGGGGAAACTGCTAGAGTCAGTTATTAAAGATGGGATAGCAGCACATTTGGAAAGTGGTGAAATCATTGGACAAAGTCAGCATGGATTTACAAAAGGTAAATCAATGTCTGACGAATCTTGTGGAAATTTTTCGAGGATGTAACTAGTAGCGTGGATAAGGGAGAACCAGTGGATGTGGTATATCTGGACTTCCAGAAGGCTTTCGACAAGGTCCCACATAAGAGATTAGTATACAAACTTAAAGCATACGGTATTAGGCGTTCAGTATTGATGTGGATAGAGAACTGGCAGGCAAACAGGAAGCAAAGAGTAGGAGTAAACGGGTCCTTTTCACAATGGCAGGCAGTAACTAGTGGGGTACCGCAGGGCTCAGTGCTGGGACCCCCAGCTATTTACAATATATATTAATGATCTGGATGAGGGAATTGAAGGCAATATCTCCAAGTTTTGCGGATGACACTAAGCTGGGGGGCAGTGTTCGCTGTGAGGAGGATGCTAGGAGACTGCAAGGTGACTTGGATAGGCTGGGTGAGTGGGCAAATGTTTGGCAGATGCAGTATAATGTGGATAAATGTGAGGTTATCCACTTTGGTGGCAAAAACAGGAAAGCAGACTATTATTTAAATGGTGGCCGATTAGGAAAAGGGGAGATGCAGCGAGACCTGGGTGTCATGGTACACCAGTCATTGAAAGTAGGCATGCAGGTGCAGCAGGCAGTGAAAAAAGCGAATGGTATGTTAGCTTTCATAGCAAAAGGATTTGAGTACAGGAGCAGGGAGGTTCTACTTCAGTTGTACAGGGTCTTGGTGAGACCACACCTGGAGTATTGCGTGCAGTTTTGGTCTCCAAATCTGAGGAAGGACATTATTGCCATAGAGGGAGTGCAGAGAAGGTTCACACAGACTGATTCCTGGGATGTCAGGACTGTCTTATGAAGAAAGACTGGATAGACTCGGTTTATACTCTCTGGAATTTAGGAGATTAAGAGGGGATCTTATAGAAACTTACAAAATTCTTCAGGGGTTGGACAGGCTAGATGCAGGAAGATTGTTCCCGATGTTGGGGAAGTCCAGGACAAGGGGTCACAGCTTAAGGATAAGGGGGAAATCCTTTAAGACCGAGATGAGAAAGACTTTTTTCACACAGAGAGTGGTGAGTCTCTGGAACTCTCTGCCACAGAGGGTAGTTGAGGCCAGTTCATTGGCTATATTTAAGAGTGAGTTGGATGTGGCCCTTGTGGCTAAGGGGATCAGAGGGTATGGAGAGAAGGCAGGTACGGGATACTGAGTTGGATGATCAGCCATGATCATATTGAATGGCGGTGCAGGCTCGAAGGGCTGAATGGCCTACTCCTGCACCTAATTTCTATGTTTCTATGTTTCTATGTCTGTACTGCAGGCCAGGTCTCTGTTGCTACCCCCAGGTAGGCTGTCCCCTCCAACAGCACTCAAACAGGAGTACTTATTTCCAAGGTGTACAGCCACTGGTGTGCTCTCTAGCGCCCACCTCTGCCCCTTGCCCCTCCTAACCATGACCCACGTGTCTGCCTCCTGTGGTTTTGGAGAGACTACCTCCATGTAACTCCTCTCTATGATCTCCTCACTCTCCCTGACCAGACGGAGGTCATCGAGCTGCTGATCCAGGTTCCTAACACGCTCCTTTAGGAGCCCCATCTGGACACACCTGGCGCAGGTGCGGACGTCTGGAGGGCTACCCGACTCCATTACCTCCCTCATCTGACATCCAGAACAGTAAGCTGCCCTGGCACTCATACTTCCCTTACCCTGGATACAACACAAAATACAATATACAATACAAAAACTGTACCTTTATCTCACTTTACCTTTATCTCACTTTACCTTTAGCTCACTTTACCTGTAACTCTCTTTATCTTTAATGCAAACCAGAGGTTGCACCCAATCAGCTGCTTCCACCATAACACTTGTGTGGAACGTTACTGGTTTGGATTCCTCCTCTCGCTCCAACGTCTCTGGGCCTCTGTTAAAACAAAGCTCGATTTTTAATCCCACTCATACACGTAATTTCGCACTTAAATCAAACAGGCTGGCTGCATGCAAAGGAAACGGTTTATGTTCCCATCACCATACACCACTGGCCCTTTCATTCCTCTTTCTGCATCTTCACCGATAATATCCCAGCCTGGTATTACATCCCAGCATCTAATCATAATTGCATGTTTTCCCGTCCCATGACAGAACCACCTGTCCACGTGAAGGCAATATGATACCTCTATCATTTTATCATACCACATTCTCACACACTAACTGCATAGCAGCGGTAATTTACAGAGGCCAATGTAAGCTACAAACCTGCACGTGTTTGCGGTATGGGGGGGAAACCGGTTCTTCAATATTCACACCACTGGGCTGTAAGCTGCTCTAGCGAAATATGAGATGCTGTTCCTCCAATTTGCATTTACCAACACTCTGACAATGGAGGAGGCTGAGGACAGAAATGTCAGTGTGGGAATGGGAATATAAGATATTCAGCAACCGGGAAATCAGGTTACTCCCAGCAAATTACTCAAGGGTGGGGATCTGATTAGATATTAAACGTGCCTGATTATAACCATATAACAATTACAGCACGGAAACAGGCCCTCTCGGCCCTTCCAGTCCTTGCCGACCATTTATTTTCACCTAGTCCCATCTACCTGCACTCAGACCATACCCCTCCATTCCCTTCCCGTCCATATACATATCCACTTTACTTTTAAATGTTAAAATCGATCTTGCCTCCACCACTTCTGCTAGAAGCTCATTCCACACAGCCACCACTCTCTGAGTAAAGAAGTTCCCCCTCATGTTACCCCTAAACATCTGTCCCTTAATGCTCATGTCATGCCCTCTTGTTAGAATCTTCCCTACCCTCAATGGGAAAAGCTTCTCCATGTCAACTCTGTCTATCTCTTTCATCATTTTAAAGCCCTCAATCAAGTCTCACCTTAACCTTCTGCGCTCCAAAGAATAAAGACCCAACTTGTTCAACCTTTCTCTGTAACATAGTTGCTGGAACCCAGGCAACATTCTAGTAAATCTTCTCTCTATTTTGTTGACTTCCTTCCTATAATTAGGCAACCAAAATAGTAAGATTAAATGAGAACTTACCAAGTTTGAAGGTTGATCTGTATTTTACGAGGAGTCGCGGTGAGGGATTTCGTGAAGACCCCGCCAGCACGCATGCGCAGCATCCTTCAAAGCAGCGGTGTGGAATCACAGAACCAACCATGACTAAAAATAGTAAGATGAAAACCGTAGAACTCCCTGTTTGACCTGATGATAGAGGGTGGGAGCAGTGGGCACGAAATCCCTCACCGCGACTCCTCGTAAAATACAGATCAACCTTCAAACTTGGTAAGTTCTCGTTTAATCTTACTATTTTACTTCGGAGTCACGTGAGTGACTTCGTGAAGATTTCAAAGCTCTGTGATTTCATGCCCTGAACAACGTCCATGCTTATCACACTGCCGCCATTCTGATGGAGTAAGACTGTAAATGGAGTTCAGTTGACAGTGGCTGAAAAAATCAACACAATTTATTAATCAATAAACAACAACCCCTAAACCGGGGCCAGACATTTACTGAGCGGTACCCAGGATAGCTTCTGCGAATGTCGCAGGAACGGCCAGAGGCTTGTTATAGAACCGTTGAAAGGTTTTTCCCCACTGGCCCAGCACGCGGTGGCGAGAATGTGGTCCATGGGCACCTCCATGGCTCCCGCTGCAGCCCTGGTGGAATAAGACTTAAAAATTGTTAGTAGCAACTCCTGCTGCATCCAGCACCACCCTGAGCCACCTGGCGATCGTCTGTGTAGTCTTTGATGCGGAGCTTTTATGACTGATGAGGAGCTTTTATGACTGATGAGGAGCCCCTGTTCCTTCATCCTGATAACTCCAGTAACTCGGATGTAGTGGTGGAGATGGGTGACTATGCAGAGTGTGGCATCTACAGGGTACGCCCGAAATGCCAGCTGCAGCCCATGCGCCCCTGGCCTGTGCTGTTTTAATAACTCTTTAACAAAGAATTTTATTTGACCAGGGTTGGCCACCATGATGTCCAGTCGCAGTTTTTGTAACGTCTGTACTCGTTGGGCTGTCGTCAGTGCCATGAGCATCACCACCTTAAGGGTGAGCTGTTTCAAATGGTAGCTCATCTATTGGAGCCCAGCTCCTCAGTAGGGTCAGCACGATCCCCACATCCCACGTTACTGTATATCTGGGTCGTGGAGGGAATTGGTATTGAATACTCCCCTCATTAGTTTAGACACCAGGTGGTGGGAGCTGATACCTATATCCAGGTATGAATACAGCGTACTCCTGTCGCTGTTGATGGCACTGTAGCTGAGGCCAGCATCAAAATGGAGGCCTGCTAGAAACTCCAACACATCCGGTATTGTTGCCGAGTTGGAGGACTTGTTGTTCCGGGCACAGAAACCCTCCACTTTCTGATTTTGAGTGGAGGTATTGTTTCCGGGTTGATTCCCGACACGATGCTGCAATAAGGTTCATGGCTCTTGACGAGATGCCTGCCCGGATGAGCGATCTTTTCAGAACCTGCAAGCCAACAAGTTTAATGACCATGGCAAGGATGACTGACCCCCCTGTATGGAGTGAGTAATCAATTTGGGATGTTTCCCAATCGCCATCCATGGTTGTTGTACATTTCTACAACCATCGGGTACCATGGTTGTGTAGGCCAGTCGGGAATGATCAATATGCCAGTTGCAGAGTCTAGTTTAATTTTCTGCAATACCCAACTGGTGAGGCAGCATGGGGGAAACGCGTAGCAACCCATTTCCCCAATGGATAAAACGCATCCAATGCTATTACCCCAGGGTCTGGTTCCCACAACACATACGTTGGTATTCGATGGTTCAGCCTGGACGCAAATAGGTCAATATCTGGTGTCCCCAAATTGAGCTATAATATCTCCAAAATTTGGGGGTTCAACATCCACTCATTGTCATTGAAGACACGTGACCTGGTGTCCGCCACTGAATTAAGCTTCCCAGGCAAATAGGTCGCAGTAATCCAAATATTTCTTTCAATGCACCAGTGCCAAATTGTATTAGCCAATTCATTGCAAACTAGCGACCTGATACTACCCATATGATTGATGTAAACCATTATTGTAGCATTATCTATTCGAAAGCGGACATGTAATCCCATGAATTAGTGCAGTAAGCCCGCAGTCCATGAAATGCCCCCAGCATTTCTATATAGTTTATCCCATGTGACTCCAGGAATGTAGACTCATGAGAGTTTCCAACTACCACCACAAACTGGGGACATCGTACCAGTTTGCTCCCCAGCCTGGTGCACTTGCGTCAGTTAGTAGCACAACATCAGGGTTGCTCCCTATAATAGGTCAATGACATTCTTTAATATTATCTACCCACCATTATAGCTCGTTTCTAGCTTCCGGTGGTAACCGAAGTGGCCGATCAAAGCAGCCAGCATTTGTATTTTTTTAAATTTTTTTTTATGCTGTGATTTGTGACCTTTGTGAATTTCGGTAGTGTAGCGGTCCGAATCGTGCAGCTGGGAATGTAGTTACCAATACCAATAACTTTTGCTGTTTGCCGCATGGTCGATACCCTGGCGCAAGCAAGATTGTGGCACTCTTCTGATATAGCAGTAGCTTTATTAATGGGGATGATAAACTTCATTAAATTAGTGTCTAAGCTGAACACCAAATCCATAACCCGTACCGGGTGCAGTTTTGATTTGTCTGGATGGATTACAACCCCAGCCTCTCAAGCAGAGCCTTGGTTGCAGCCACTCCTTGAATTGCCAATTGGAGGGTCTGCCCCACTATAAGGATTTCATCCAATATGCCATCACTATAATCTTGTTGTCGGAGAAGAGCCAATACAGGTAAATACCAACTTGGTAAACAGCCTTATGCTGTGATGGTTCCATTAGGCAATGCACCCTTCCAGACAACTTCAGAATTCCCTGTGAGCCTCAGCGATGAGCACCGTATAGCATGCTTCTTTCAAATCGATACATGCCATAAAGTACCCTGAGTAAAGCTTCCACCTAGCTGTTCCGAAAGCATCCATTTTGACATGGGTATATTGTACAAAAGTGTTCAACTCAGCTAAATCGATTATAATCCGACATCCCTCTTCTTTTTTACTGCTGGTGAACATATTAGGCTCAACTCAATAGGTCCAAGCTTGGTTATGCCAATTACTACTTTTCCCTGCTCGCCATATAATTTCAGCATGCCCTGCCTCCACCTCTTTTTGGGATAGAGTAAATTCCTACGAGGCAAATGCTGGGTATGGAAATCTATACCTCCAACGAATTATATACCCTTGACCACTTTGTAAAATAAACTCATCTGTGGTGACAGTTTTCCCATATGTCCAAGGCCGCCCGCAATCGCCCACCTAGGAGGGATACTATGGCGTTAGAGGAGCCAGACCCCCTTACCTCCATAGTGAACGGCGGTTCCATACATACGGTGCTTCGGGTGGACGTTATGGAGGTTGACGGGCCGGCAGCCGCATTTCTCATGCAGGCCGCTGTTGGCCTTGCCCTAAAAGGTCGTTGTATTTGTTGAGATGGAGGTAGGTAGAATCTTTGTGCCCTATCCGGCAGCCTTGGTTCACAGGTTGTATTAGGCTGTTGGGGTGATTATGGGTGAACTCTGGCCGATGGAGTTTCATGAGGCCCACTGTTTTGGCCTCCTTTGTCCAGTCCCTTCACCTGTTTGGACAAGTCTCCAAACAACTGATGTGGCGGTGGAGCGGTAATGGTCAGCACAACCCCGCGAATTTGGGGTTTAGTGTGGGCTATATGGAGCTCTTACGCAGGCAATTTATCTCATACTGGGCGTTGCATAGGAGTGCCAGTGCATCATGCTATTTACTGGACACATTATTCCCGACCAGGGTTTAGCAAACGCCGTTATGCCCGTGGAGAACCTTTCTCCAAGGTATTATTGAGAATCTGACTCCAGAGTTGGTGCATAAGTAGGCAATCAATGGTGCCCGCCAATTCGTGGTGCAGGGTTCACCTGTCTGGGTAGAAACGGCAAACTTCACTCACCACCTCCAGCATATCCTCCTCATGCAGAGATGCCAAGTGTCCCGGATTCGCCGTATTTTATCCCGGCGAAATAACCTTTTTACGGTGTTCCGGCAGCCAAACATGCTGTTACGGAACACCGCCGCGCTGGTGTTCCTCCTGTGGTGAGCGCCGGCGCCATGTGTCCCCGGTTTGCCGGCCCGCGCGATCAGCGGCACTTTGCCGGGCCCTAGTGTCCGCACCTGCGCAGTTGGGGAGGGTTGCCGGGCCCCAGTGGCCGCGCGTGCGCAGTGGGGGAGGGTTGCCGGGCCCCAGTGGCCGCGCGTGCGCAGTGGGGGAGGGTTGCCGGGCCCCAGTGGCCGCGCGTGCGCAGTGGGGGGAGGGTTGCCGGGCCCCAGTGGCCGCGCGTGCGCAGTGGGGGAGGTGTTGCCGGGCCTGGCGCCATTTCGAGCCACGCCACGCCCGGCCCAGAGCCCGGGCGGCGCCGGCCCGCGAGATCAGCGGCACTTTCCTTGCCGCCAGCCGGCCGCTCGCGGCAGCCCCATCACCGGGCCTCCCCCCCCACCCCCACCCAGTGCGCTATGCGCAGACCCGCCGGCAACCTTGCCAAGTGCGCATGTGCCGCACCCGCCCGCCGGCAGCCCGCTGATCTGCACCAGTGCGCAGGCGCATAGCCGCCGGCAACAACCCCAAGTGAGTATGTTACGGAGAGAAATGCATTTAACCCCATTTGTTACGGACAAATGGGTTGAATGTTACTGTGAACTAAATTTAGGGTTGGCATCTCTGCTCATGCTCTGGTTCAGTGGTCACTGGCTGTCCCTGGTCGTCATCAAACTCAGCAGCTGGGCAATCATTAATGCTTCTGGCTGGAGACGATGAGGAGCTGAGCGGAGTCTTCGCACAGCTGGTAGATGCCCACGAGTCACATTCTTCTCGTTCTCGGTCCCGCTGGAGGAGCTGCTCCACTAAGAGCTCCAACCGCTCAATGCGACCATCCCTGCGAGATGCAGCGGACATGCCGACTTTCCCAGGCCCTGCGAATTCACTGGGGCTTCCACCATCGGACCTCACCCCCCTTAGGTCTAGGGTCCAATGGCAGGTCATCGTGACCTTCAGCCCAAGTAGGATCATACGACTCCCGCACGGACTCTCTGCTAGTCTGTGGTGGCCCACCTGGCTGATAAGAAGGCAGGTGAGTTGACTCGGCGCCGGCCCCCGGAACCTGGCTCCCCGGAGTCCGTGCAGGCTTACCTCCACACATGCCCATTACTTGACGTGGAGGCGCATGGTCGGCCGCTCGCAGCGCTGAGCTGACCGACCGCTTCCTGCTGCCACCTCCGCCCTTGACCGCAGCCTGACGGGGTGTGTTGTCGGCGGTATCTGCTCCAGCAGGCCTACACGACGCAGCAGTGTTATGCCCGGGCTGCACGATGGCAGATATCCCTGGCTGCAGTACGTAATGCACTTTGCAGGGCTCCCCTGTCGTGCGGCTGTCCCCCGGCCCAGCCCCCTCGGGTCTACTGGAGCTCGGGGAGAGGTTGCCTGTAAAGAAACAAGACCCCTTGCCACGTACCTGTATCTCCCCTTATTCTCTTGGGGGACGGGGGCTCGGAGTCTGGACCCGTTGCTTCCAGCTCCGGAGCGGTAACCCATTCGGGTGAGTCGGCCCCTGTATCAGCGGGAGCGCCCGACTTCCGCATTCCTGCCCCCACCATGCGTTAAAGCTGCCGGCGTTCCTTGCAGCTCCGGGGACAAGGGCCGTTGGCTGGCCACAGCTCAGCTCCTCGACAGCGTCGTCCTGCGGCCCATGTCCATGCTGTGAAGGAAAAGGTAATACTCACCTGCCGGTCTTGTGAAGGAGCCGGAGGAGAGAGCGCACTCCCCCCCCAGCCGGTGCGAGTGCGCGCGACGATATGCTGCGCATGCGTGCTGGCGGGGTCTTCACGAAGTCACTCACATGACTCCGAAGTAAAATTGTACACCATACTCCAGAATTGGTCTTACCAATGCCTTGTACAATTTTAACATTACTTCCCTACTCCTATATTCAATGCTCTGATTTATAAAGGCCAGCACACCAAAAGCTTTCTTTACCACCCTATCCACATGCGATTCCACCTTCAAGGAACTATGCACAGTTATTCCCAGATCCCTCTGTTCCACAGCATTCCTCAATTCCCTACCATTTACCATGAACGTCCTATTTCGATTTGTCCTGCCAAGATGTAGCACTTCACTCTTATCAGCATTAAACTCCATCTGCCACCTTTCAGCCCACTTTTCCAAATGGCCCAAATCTCTCTGTAGACTGAACTCCAGAGACTGTCTACAGAGTCTACAGAGACTCTGTAGACAGTGTCTGTAAACTGTAGATTATGACGGAAACACAAATAATTTGGGCGGCACAGTGTCGCAGCGGTAGAGTTGCTGCCTTTCCAGCGCCGAAGACATGGGTTCGATCCAATTTACCACACCATCATCCAGATCATTGATGTATCTGACAAAAGACAGTGGACCCAACACAGATCCCTGAGGCACTCCACTTGTCACCGGCCTCCAACCTGACAAACAGCCATCCCCCATTACTCTCTGGTATCTCCCATTCAGCCACTGTTCAATCCATCTTGCTACTCCACCAATAATACCCAACAATTAAACTTTCTTAACCAACCTTCCATATGTAACCTTGTCAAATGCCTTACTGAAGTCCATATAGACAACATCCACCACTTTACCCTCATCAATTTCCCTAGTAACCTCTTCAAAAAATTCCAGAAGATTAGTCAAATATGACCTTCCAGGCACAAATCCATGTTGACTGTTCCTAATCAGATCCTGTTTATCCAGATGCTTATATATATTATCTATAAGTATCCTTTACATTAATTTGCCCACCACTGACGTCAAACAATGTTCTTGTTAGAACTCTGCTCTTCCCTCACTTCTTTGTCCTCCTGTTCACTTACCTCAGGGCTATTATCGAGTCGTACCTGTGGGACATCCCTCATGTAATGATTGAAATTGTACCAGGTAGATCAACCTTCTACCTGAACAGCGGTGGGTGGTTCGGAAAGCTCATACATACACCTTGTCTCCAGGTTTAAAGGGTCCTTCCTCCTGGTCCACCTCCAACTGCTTTTACTTTGCCTGTGCATAAATAGACTTGTATATCATAATTAACTGTTACATATACTCCTTAAATTCTACCTTTAACTGTTCCAAACTCGGTCGCTTGTATGGACCTCTCCACTGTGCCACCGACATGGGTCGGGCAGTATGAATCTCATGTGATGTTATGTGGGTTATTCGGTTACTTTTGTATACAACATCTCTTCGGTGCCAATGGCAGGGCATCGATCCAATTCAACCTTGTAGTTACACAAATCTTATTTATATTAACCTTCAATGCTCCATTTATTCTTTCCACCATGCCCTGTGACTGCAGGTGTTACACACCCAAATCTGTGTTTTACTCTAAGGGCCTGTAGCGTTCTTGCACCCAAGTCGATCCAAGCTTACCCTAGGCGCAATAACAGCTGATCATCCTCCAGATGCTGTTCTGGCTGCTTCGCCTGCACTTTGATTTCCCTTCTTATGTGCTTGGCATTTAATGACAGCTAGTGCCCCTGGCTTCATCTTTCCCCTTATCAGGTCTGTACTTTACTGCTAACTTTGCATGGGGTCTCCGTTGCTTTCCTCAAAGCATTTCTGTTTCCTTACTGCTCCAAACATGTGCCAGACCCCATGTACATATGCTTAGTCCGGTATAAACTTCAGCTCTCTTACCTTCCCTCATGTCACATGCTGCTCTTAAAGCCTTAATTTCTGCCAACTGAGCTGAGCAAGATTGCAGGCAAGCTTCCAATTTGATTACCTTAAGTCTAATTCATCCTGATGCACCACTTCAAACCCTGCATACTTGCTTTAACAAGAAACATCCACAAGAAACACCTTTTTGTCCCCTTCATTCAAAGGCTCTGACTTTAAAACATTTCTCAGAGTTGTGTGTCCTTCTTCCTTCATTATTTTCCTTAATGCCATCACAATTTCAACATACTTTCCAATCTAGCCTGAACTATATCCTGCCATTCCCAAGATCATCATCATCTGTCCTACTGTCTGAGGTTTGGGAACTTCAATTATCACTTCAATTTGATCCTGCGCTATAGCTTTTACTTCTTTAGATATTACACATCCAAAATATTACTTCTTTAGATATTACACGTCCAAAATATTCTAGCTGCTGCTGACAACACAACAACTTCTTCCTTGATACTTTATGACTTCGTATGCCATTTTTTTCCAAGATAATTACACCGTCTCTCTCACATTGCTTCTCACTTGTGGAACAAACCAACAAATCATCCACATACTATATCAACACTTTCCAAATCTGCCTTTAACATCTGATTAAAAACATGGGGCTAGTATTAAAACCCTGCTGCATCCTAGCCTAGGTGTATTTAATACCTCTTCTTAATGTTCTTACCATAGCTATGTTCACCACTATCTTAATTATTATTATTTCCTGATTACCATACCTGTTCACATCACGAACACACCTTATCCATTACCTGTCTCCTTACTAGCCTTTCTTGACTTCTTCCTAGAGATCCCTCCCTCCCTTGGGAACCCCAGTCCAGTCTGGGTTTATATCCAGATTTATTTCATTCCTGATGGGGCATTTGAGGAAACACTCTCCCAAATACATCTATTATTGGCTTGGAATTCTCTGGCCCCTGTTTGGCTCTGTCATGGGACTCACTGTGTGTCGGTGCATCACTTATTTCAGTCTTTTCATCCAGGTCTGTTGTTATTGACAACATTGTCTTTTCTTTTTCACGCTCTTTCTTTTTGAGCTCTTCAAGTTACATTTGCATCATTTTTCTCTGCACCTCTTCCTGCTGGTCTGCAAGTCTTTTTTCCTATCTTTGCGATATTTCTCGACATCATTGACCAAATGATCGCTGAATCGGGGGTGGGAAATAGATGACAATCCCACCACCTCTTCCAATCTAGACTTGACTTTAGGAGGAATGACATCCACCACAGTGGTTCAAAATATAGTTTTAAAGAAGGAACTGCAGATGCTGGAGAATCGAGGGTACACAAAAAGCTGGAGAAACTCAGCGGGTGCAGCAGCATCTAAGGAGCGAAGGAGATAGGCGACGTTTCGGGCCGAGACCCTTCTTCAGACTAGCTCCTTAGATGCTGCTGCACCCGCTGAGTTTCTCCAGCTTTTTGTGTACCTTCAAAATATAGTGTTCATTAACTGGTTGCCATCTATTTCTTGTTCAGTTTCCAGTCTCCACCTTTTCAGCTGGTTCTCCAGATAGGCTGCTGGATTATTGTCTGAGGGCCTGCCATACCCTCTGCCTGACTGTATCAAACAGCATGCCATTGTTTATTGCATTGTTCACAGCATTTTATACCAGCCATCTTCAGGAGTTTAGTGGTTCCTATCGCTATCACCAACAGTGCCTTCAAATCTCCCATAGCCAATAATCGTCCTCCAAAGCCATAATCCATTTCCTGCCCCATCAGGAACATTGGGTAAGGTTGTTTTTTTGTTGTTTAAAAAAAAAAAAAAATAGCCCTTATGGGTGCCCCAAAGGATAATCTGTGTCTGTCCTGCTCTTATCTTTTTAAAGCAGTCTCATCATTATCCCTCTGCTTCCCACCTTAATCCTTTGTGGTGTGCCTTCTTTCTCATTCTAAACTGAATTTCTTACTTCTCAGATAGCCCATCCTCCTTAGCAAATTTATTCACCTTTATAGAAACATCAGCAAAACCAAGCAACCTTCATTTTCCAACTTTCCCCTTTTAAGCTGCTATGATACAAAGTGCTAATCATTACCTTACAGCTGTTAGTAACCTCCCCCATTGCTTACAATTTCTTAAAGGAACACACACACATACCCTTACAGCATGTGGCCTACAACAAACAAAAGACTAATCACATATATGAACTGTCTCATTCATTCAAAACACAGAAACATAGAAATTAGGTGCAGGAGCAGGCCATTCGGCCCTTCGAGCCTGCACCGCCATTCAATATGATCATGGCTGATCATCCAACTCAGTATCCTGTACCTGCCTTCTCTCCATACCCCCTGATCCCTTCAGCCACAAGGGCCACATCCAACTCCCTCTTAAATATGGCCAACTAACTGGCCTCAACTGCCTTCTGTGGCAGAGAATTCCACAGATTCACCACTCTCTGTGTGAAAAACGATTTTCTCATCTCGGTCCTAAAAGACTTCCCCCTTATCCTTAAACTGTGACCCCTTGTCCTGGACTTCCCCAACATCGGGAACAATCTTCCTGCATCTAGCCTGTCCAACCCCTTAAGAATTTTGTAAGTCTCTATGAGATCACCCCTCAATCTTGTAAATTCCAGCAAGTACAAGCCAAGTCTATCCAGTGTTTCTTCATATGGAAGTCGTGCCATCCCAGGAATCAGTCTGGTGAACCTTCTCTGTACTCCCTCTATGGCAAGAATCTCTTTCCTCAGATTAGGAGACCAAAACTGTACGCAATGCTCCAGGTGTGGCCTCACCAAGACCCTGTACAACTGCAGTAGAACATCCCTGCTCTTGTACTCAAATCCTTTTGCTATGAATGCCAACATACCATTTGCTTTCTACACAGCCTGCTGCATCTGCATGCCTACTTTCAATGACTGGTGTACCATGATACCCAGGTCTCGCTGCATCTCCCCTTTTCCTAATCGGTCACCATTCAAATAATACTCTACCTTCCTGTTTTTGCCACCAAAGTGGATAACCTCACATTTATCCACATTATACTGCATCTGCCATGCATTTGCCCACTCACCCAGTCTATCCAAATCATCCTGCAGCCTCCTAGCATCCTCCTCACAGCTAACACTGCCCCCCAGCTTCGTGTCATCCGCAAACTTCGAGATGTTGCATTTAATTCCCTCGTCCAAATCATTAATGTATATTGTAAATAGCTGGGGTCCCAGCACTGAGCCTTGCGGCACCCCACTAGTCACTGTCTGCCATCCTGAAAAGGACCCGTTCACTCCTACTCTTTGCTTCCTGTCTGCCAGCCAGTTCTCTATCCACATCAATACTGAACCACCAATACCGTGTGCTTTAAGTTTGTATACCAATCTGTTATGTGGGACCTTGTCAAAAGCCTTCTGAAAGTCCAGATACAACACATCCACTGCTTCTCCCTTATCCACTCTACTAGTTACATCCTCAAAAAATTAAATAAGATTCGTCAGACATGATTTACCCTTCGTAAATCCATGCTGACTTTGTCCAATGATTTCACCACTTTCCAAATGCGCTGCTATCCCATCTTTAATAATTGACTCTAACAGTTTCCCTACTACCGATGTTAGACTAACTGGTCTGTAATTCCCCATTTTCTCTCTCCCTCCCATTTTAAAAAGTGGGGTTACATTGGCTACCCTCCAATCCTCAGGAACTACTCCAGAATCTAAAGAGTTTTGAAAAATTATCAATAAGACATCTGCTATTTCTGGGGCTACTTCCTTAAGTACCCTGGGATGCAGCCTATCTGGCCCTGGGGATTTATTGGCCTTTAATCCATTCAATTTACCCAACACCACTTTCCGGCTAACCTGGATTTCACTCATTTCCTCCATCTCATTTGACCTGCGATCCCCTGCTATTTCCGGCAAATTATTTATGTCTTCCTTAGTGAAGACAGAACCAAAGTAGTTATCCAATTGGTCTGCCATGTCCTTGTTCCCCATGATCAATTCACCCGTTTCTGACTGCAAGGGACCTACATTAGTTTTAACTAATCTTTTGCGCTTCACATATCGATAAAAACGTTTGCAGTCAGTTTTTATGTTTCCTGCCAGTTTTCTTTCATACTCCATTTTCCCTTTCCTAATTAAGCCCTTTGGCCTCCTCTGTTGGTCTCTGAATTTCTCCCAGTCCCCTGGTAGGCTGCTTTTTCTGACTAATTTGTACGCTTCATCTTTTTCTTTGATACTATCCCTGATTTCCCTCGTTATCCACGGATGCACCACCTTCCCTGATTTATTCTTTTGCCATACTGGGATGAACAATTGTTGTAGTTCATTCATGCAGGTCAGTCGGGAAGTGGTGTTGGGTAAATTGAATAGATTAAAGGCCAATAAATCCCCAGGGCCAGATAGGCTGCATCCCAGAGTACTTAAGGAAGTAGCTCAGGAAATAGTGGATGCATTAGTGATAATCTTTCAAAACTCTTTAGATTCTGGAGTAGTTCCTGAGGATTGGCGGGTAGCAAATGTAACCCCTCTTTTTAAGAAGGGAGGGAGAGAGAAAACGGGGAATTACAGACCAGTTAGTCTAACATCGGTAGTGGGGAAACTGCTAGAGTCAGTTATTAAAGATGGGATAGCAGCACATTTGGAAAGTGTTGAAATCATTGGACAAAGTCAGCATGGATTTACGAAAGGTAAATCATGTCTGACGAATCTTGTGGAAATTTTCGAGGATGTAACTAGTAGCGTGGATAAGGGAGAACCAGTGGATGTGGTATATCTGGACTTCCAGAAGGCTTTCGACAAGGTCCCCACATAAGAGATTAGTATACAAACTTAAAGCATACGGTATTAGGGGTTCAGTATTGATGTGGATAGAGAACTGGCTGGCAAACAGGAAGCAAAGAGTAGGAGTAAACGGGTCCTTTTCACAATGGCAGGCAGTGACTAGTGGGGTACCGCAGGCTCAGTGCTGGGACCCCAGCTATTTACAATATATATTAATGATCTGGATGAGGGAATTGAAGGCAATATCTCCAAGTTTGCGGATGACACTAAGCTGGGGGGCAGTGTTAGCTGTGAGGAGGATGCTAGGAGACTGCAAGGTGACTTGGATAGGCTGGGTGAGTGGGCAAATGTTTGGCAGATGCAGTATAATGTGGATAAATGTGAGGTTATCCACTTTGGTGGCAAAAACAGGAAAGCAGACTATTATTTAAATGGTGGCCGATTAGGAAAAGGGGAGATGCAGCGAGACCTGGGTGTCATGGTACATCAGTCATTGAAAGTAGGCATGCAGGTGCAGCAGGCAGTGAAAAAAGCGAATGGTATGTTAGCTTTCATAGCAAAAGGATTTGAGTACAGGAGCAGGGAGGTTCTACTTCAGTTGTACAGGGTCTTGGTGAGACCACACCTGGAGTATTGCGTACAGTTTTGGTCTCCAAATCTGAGGAAGGACATTATTGCCATAGAGGGAGTGCAGAGAAGGTTCACCAGACTGATTCCTGGGATGTCAGGACTGTCTTATGAAGAAAGACTGGATAGACTTGGTTTATACTCTCTGGAATTTAGGAGATTGAGAGTGGATCTTATAGAAACTTACAAAATTCTTAAGGGGTTGGACAGGCTAGATGCAGGAAGATTGTTCCCGATGTTGGGGAAGTCCAGGACAAGGGGTCACAGCTTAAGGATAAGGGGGAAATCCTTTAAGACTGAGATGAGAAAGACTTTTTTCACACAGAGAGTGGTGAGTCTCTGGAACTCTCTGCCACAGAGGGTAGTTGAGGCCAGTTCATTGGCTATATTTAAGAGTGAGTTGGATGTGGCCCTTGTGGCTAAGGGGATCAGAGGGTATGGAGAGAAGGCAGGTACGGGATACAGAGTTGGATGATCAGCCATGATCATATTGAATGGCGGTGCAGGCTCGAAGGGCTGAATGGCCTACTCCTGCACCTAATTTCTATGTTTCTATGCAGTCTTTAAATGCCTTCCATTGCATATCCAAAACCGGTTTTAACACACAAACCAAATTAACATTTATATAATTCTTATCTCCCCTTTTCAGTTAAAGTAGGATGGTCTAATCCCCTATCAGTCAGGTTCCTGAGCGCTGTGATTGGATATTGATTCAGATCATGGTTAGTCAGACTCACCGTCACTCAAATTCTAACCACACCCTACTAAGTTCACAACCAATCAAAATCCTAGTCACTCAACATCCGACCATACCCCACTCCCATTAATCTCCAAACAAAGAAGCATTTTGTCTTGATCTCTCAGCAGAGAGAACGCAGCAATTTTATCTCCACAAACAGTCAAGAAACTCAGTCCTTACACATCCTCTGTCCTCGTAGTCACTATATTACATTACACTATTCTTATTGCTATTCTACTTTCGGCTATTCTACAATATTTGATCATTGTGTACACTGTTTCTGTTACCCACTTATTCTAAATTAGTATTTTGCCCGTGCAAACCCCTGACCTCTCAGGGTGGTATCCACAAAATACTTTATTCTGCCTGTTCAAACCCCTGATGTCTCAGGGTGGTATCCACAGAATACTTTCCTCGTCCGTGCAAACCCCTGACATCTCAGGGTGGTATCCACGAGGACTTAATAAACTATTTAAAACTGCCTCGCCCGTGCAAGCCCCTGACCTTTCAGGTTGGTATCCACGAGGACTTAATAAACTCTTTAAAACTGCCTCGTCAGTGCAAGCCCCTGACCTTTCAGGGTGCTATCCACGAGGACTTAATAAACTCTTTAATAATATATATACATTACTCACCACACAGCGCAGTCTTCTCGGACAATCCTCCGGGTCTCCTTTTTAGAGCAATTTAGTGCCAGATTCGTTGGGTAGGAGAAGCCCTATCAATCACCAGACGCTTCTGTGCCCCCAGTGGTCCCCGTTTCAACAGGTCATTAGTCCAAATAAAGCAGAAAACCCTTACTTTTCTGCGGGTGGCCACTCTTTCCTGTTGCCCCGGGGAGCCCCATGGGGCTAGGAAGCGCCCTTGGCTGGTCGTCCTCTTCTGAACGGACCCCTATCCTACTCTGCTCGCTGCGCCAATTTTGTCGTGGTTTTAAGACTCAAATTTGGATAATATGACACAGACACAGAGAATTCTTCAAGAAGACGGAAGCCTTTATTTGCAAATATCAGCTTGGAACATTCAGAGACGACACCACCTGTCCGTTCTCTAATTGCTCTTTGAATCCCAGAAACAAGCAGCTTTTTATTACAGTTTCTAGCCCTATCTCTGCTGCTTTATCTTGCATGCTGTACTCCTTTCACATCAATCTTTCTTCAATTCTAATTTTCTCTATCTCGCCACCATTAAATTCCGACCTTGGCTCAATCTTATTAAACTTTACATTTCCCCCTCGTATCTCTCCTACACTCGCCACCCTTAAATTCCAAACTGGTTACACAGGCTACACCATATTATAATGTTACATATTAGTTTATAAGTTTACACACAAAGATACAAATATATTTATTAAGAATACAAAGGTAAAAATAAGTAACTTGTTAATAGGTAAATGATTTTATTAAGTACTGTTAGAAATCACGTGAGTCTAAAAACAAAAATAGGCTGATGTCTGATTATGTAAATAGCTGACATCTGCTGGCTATGATAAATGTTTTTAATTAAGTGTTCTCTGCTAGAACTTCCATAGCTTCACCCCTGTAATCAATGTTATTTAGTACTAGGGAACACGCTTTAACTATGTACTTAAATACTCGGGTCCTGTACTTAAGGCTCCAACATATGATCAGGTCTCCCTTGTTCTGGACTGGGCCCATAAGTGGAATTAGACTGGGGCTTCTTCAGAATGAGAGTCAGTTGAGGGAAACTAGACGTACAGAACAAATCACAGCCGGCACCGATGACTCAAGAAAGGTGGAGCCCACAATGGTCCATTGTTGCCGTGGAAGAGGTGATAATGAATTGATACAAACAGTGAAACTAGCAAGACGTCTAAGGTGGGGGAGATTTGGAGAGAGGGGGAATGCATGGGTTACTTGAAATTACAGAAATCAATATTCATACTTTATGTGAATGAACAATGAATATGTGTAGGAAGGAATTGCAGATGCTAGTTTAAACAGAAGATAGACACAATTGGCTGGAGTAACTCAGCGGGTCAGGCAGCATCTCTGGAGAGAAGGAATGGGTGACGTTTCGGGTCGAGACCCTTCTTCAGACTGTTTAGGGATAAGGGAAACGTGAGATATAGACGATGATGTGGAGAGATAAAGAACAATGAATAAAAGATATGCAAATAAAGTTCCGATGATAAAGGAAACATGCTATTGTTAGCTGTTTGTACGGTGAAAACGAGAAGCTGAGTTATTCCAGCATTCTGTGTCTCTCTTCGGTTTAAACCAGCATCTGCAGTTGCTTCCTCAGTTGCTGGACGTTAGTTCACCGAGTGCTGCAGCGAGTCTAGTGCTGAACACCCGCGATACTGCAGGAGTTCAGCAGCTCTGCGGAAGTGAAACTGCCACGAATCAACATGGCTTCAAAACAACAGCTTGAGAGTTTAAGGGAAGATCTAATTTGTCCCATCTGTTTAGACTTATTCACCGATCCGGTGTCACCAGACTGCGGCCACAACTTCTGCCGCTCCTGTATCGCGCAGTTATGGGAAACTGAAGATAGAAACTCATGCCCGGAATGCAGGGAGGAGTTTGAAGACCGCACCCTCAGGGTCAGTCGGGCCTTGGCGAGTCTGTCTGAAAAAGCTCGAACACTGAGCCTGAATCTCAAAGAGAAGGAAAGTAAACTTCACTGCGAGGCACACCAGGAGGAACTGAAGCTGTTTTGTGAAACTGACAAGAAGCTGATCTGTGTGGTTTGTGCAGCTGGGCGGGAACACAAGTCTCACAGCTTCATGACGGTAGACGAAGCTGTTGAAATGTACAAGGTAAAATAAATCGGATTGTGATCACTTCCCTGTTTCATGACATTGTTTGTATCTGATTCTATTATTCTGTTTTTTTTTCATCACAACTCCAATCTAAGGCAGAGATCAAATCTTCCATAGAATCTCTCACTCAAAATAAATTGGCCTTGGAACAAATGGAACAGCAACAGAAGCAGAAGATTTGTGGAGTTCTGGTAAGGCCTCCTCCTTCCAAAGCCGAAATCTTGAGCAGTTTTATTATCCGTATTGCATTGTAATAATATCTGTCTTTCATTTGCCAGGATCAGTCACAGTTTCTGCAGTCCCACATCAGGTCCCTGTTTGCTGAACTGCACCAGATTCTCTTCGATAAAGAACAACGCCTACTTAAATATCTCAGTGATGAGAAGGAGATGGTTCTAAATACAATGGAGAAAAATCTTCAAGAGATTCAAGTGCGTTTGAATCTTATGCAGCAGGAACTCCCAATTTTACAGCAACAACTGGATCAAGTAAATGGTGTGATATTACTCCAGGTGAGAGATTACTTATCACTTCAGTTCAATGATAATGCACAGTCGCAGCCTGTTTACTAAAACGTTCTATAAGATTTATTAAGGACCACTGCATAATTGTGTCTTTGAGTTTTGGTCTTGTCACAAACAGATATGATGTCCTGATAAGCGTCTTAAGACATGTCTTGCCAATGTAAGATTCACCAAGAAGGCCAGTTCATTGGCCAGTTCATACTGAATTGAATGATCAGCCATGGTCATATTGAATGGTGGAGCAGGCTCGAAGGGCCAAACGGCCTACTCCTGCACCTATTTTCTATGTTTCTATGTTTCGATCAAATCATGCATTTCATTAAATACGGTAAATGAGTTCAGTATTTGCAGTATTTCCCTTTACTTGCATCCTTTCAGCTATACCACAGTATTCTTCTACTTTGCACTCCTCCCGTGGTTCTACTTCTTTACTGATCAGTGTGTCCACCGTCCTAATAGTTGAGGATTTTCGGCAGACTGTCAAATGATTTGGAGAGGGCGATCACGGTGGCGCAGTGATAGAGCCTTTACAGCGAATGCAGCGCCGGAGACCCAGGTTCGATCCCGCCTACGGGTGCTGTCTTTACGGAGTTTGTATGTTCTCCCCGTGACCTGCGTGGGTTGTCTCTGAGATCTTCAGTTTCCTCCCACACTACAAAGACCTACAAGGTTGTAGGTTAATTGTCTTGGAAAATATGAAAATAGTCCCTAGTCGCTGTAGGATAGTGTTAAAGTGTGCGAGGCTCGCTGGTAGGCGTGGACCAGGTGGTCTGAAGGGCTTGTTTCCGCGCTGTATCTCTAAACTATAAACTAAAAGCAGGAGGGGGGGGGGGGGGTTGAGGGGTGGGATTCTGCCGTTGGGATGTGGAATGTTGGCTCAATCAATTGAGATTTTGTGTTGTATTTATTTCAGGAAGAAGCTGGTCACAAGCGAAGGTATGATGTATTCTTTATTGAACCCCCCTGCACAATTTTGTGGAATAATTCACAGAGGTGTTGACATGAATATTAAAACAAATTATCTAATATTCGCAGGGTTGGATGTGGGGAGCATACATTGTCGGTGGCAGAAGGAGCTCTGCCGGTTGAAAAATTCGATCACCCGTTTTTGTTGAACGTACCTTTGAGAAAAATGTTTGGCATCATTAAGCGAGGTAACATTGACACAAATTCATCCATTGCTACGTACATATTAGATATCTGTGTGCAAAGAAGACAAAATATAATGGAGATAAGTGGAATTAGTTTTGATTAGTTTATTATTTTCGCGTGTGCAGTGAAAAGTGTTTATTTGTTAGATTAAATTAAATATTTATCCTAGTCCCAATACAAACCTGCATGGAAACATGCCTGTCAAATCGTCAGCGGGCGAAATCAGGTCCATGAACACACGAACACAACACAACCTAAACTCACTTCATGAGGGAACCACACATCCTGTACACATTCACACTTCATAAACAGTTGGACACATGAACTCGAATCCCAGAGCAGCAGTGAAGCAACTTCAATCCAATCAATTAATTCACTGGGTATCAAAAGTTCATAAGGTCGTAGGAAATAGGAGCAGAATTAGGCCATTTGGCCCATCAAGTCTACTCCACCATTCAATCATGGTTGATCTATCTCTCCGTCCTAACCCCATTCTTCTGCCTTTTCCCCATAACCCCTGACACCCGTCCTAATCTAGGATCTCTATCTCTGCCTTAAATAAATGTCCACTGACTTGGCCTCTAGTGCCTTCTGTGGTAAAAATGTTCACAGATTTAACACCCTCTAACTAAAGAAATTCACCCTCATCTACTTCCTAAAGAAACGCCCTTTAATACTGAGGCTTCTGAGACTCTCCCACAAGTGGAAACATCCTTTCCACATCCACTCTATCCATGCCTTTCACTATTCGATAAGTTTCAATGAGGTCCCCCCTTATTCCTCTAAACTCCAGCGAGTACAGGCCCAATGCCGTCAAATATTCATGCCATTGGGTTGACTGTTATTATCATAACAATGCGCTGATGTTACCAGCAATGTAAATCTGTGCCCTACACACACTCAGTGGTACTCTATATGTCACATGTGTAACTGCACAGTTAAATTATTTTAGCATATTTACACATGCAGCCACAGCCATGTTTAGCGCCATTTCCAAAGTCTGGCCAGCCCGCACGCTCTGTCTACTGGAGCAGCTCCCAATCCAGGCGAATCCCAGGCTCCTGCAGTGCCTTCCTCTGTCACCTTCAACCAGATCGGCCCATGAAGCGACATCCCTCTCCTTGCCCTGCCGTCTTTTGGGTCCCAGGACGCTTCCTGCAGCCAACCTTGAAGGCGTTGGAGGCATTACTCTCCCCAGGTCTCCCTCCTACCGGCCCTTGCTCCTCGCGTCCGACGTCTCCAGCGACTCACTCCTCCCCCTCCTCTTTATCCTTTCCTCTCCCTACCCGGGCCAGCATGGAGCCTCAGGCCTATAGTCTCGTTGCTGGTTGAATCTGATCTGCCCTTTGTGAGCCTCACAGTAATTATGAAATGGCAACAGGGAGGCAGTGCATTAAGACTTGGGAGGCCATAATTAGTGTGTAGAAAGGAACTGCAGATGCTGGTTTATAGTGAAGGTATACACAAAGTGCTGGAGAAACTGAGCGGGAAGGGGCAGCACTGAGTCCAAAGAAGGGTCGCGAACTGAAATCTCACTCACCCTTTTGCTCCAGAGATGCTGCCTAATCCACACTTATATTCATACACCAATTAATATTCATACACCAATAAGTAAATATCAATATTCAGTAAAATGCCCAGCCCTGTCAGCCTTGCACATTTCCCTCACAGATGTGGTCAAGGAGGATTTTGGCTAAAGCCGCCGTGAGTATACTCTGGAGTTTAGAAGGATGAGAGGAGATCTTATTGAAATATATAAGATGATTAAGGGTTTGGACATGCTAGAGGCGGGAAACATGTTCCCGACGTTGCGGTATTCCAGAACCAGGGGCCACAGTTTAAGAATATCAGGTAAGTCATTTAGAACCGAGATAAGGAAACACTTTTTTACACAGAGAGTTGTGAGTCTGTGGAATTCTCTGCCGCATTGGGTGGTGGAGGCCGGTTCTCTGGAAACTTTCAAGAGATTGCTAGATAGGGCTCTTGAAGGTAGCGGAGTCAAGGGATATGGGGAGATGGCAGGAATGGGGTACTGATTGTGGATGATCTGCAATGATCACATTGAATGGCGGTGCTAGCTTGAAGGGCCGTATGGCCTACTCCTGCACCTATTGTCTATTGTGATGTCCACCCTTACTTCCCACTGGAACCTGGAATCCAGACATAAAAAGTGTCCCGACCCAAAGTGCCATCTGGCTGTTCCCTCCTCACACGCACCTGACATGTTGAGTTCCTCCAATACTATATTTTATGCTTAAGATTCCAACACTACCATGTCACGAATCCCCGGGACATAACACTTATACACCATTTATAGACAATAAAAGCTGGAATAACTCATCGGGAGAGGCAGTATCTCTGGAGAGAAGGATTGGGTGACGTTTTGGGTCGAAACCCTTCTTCAGCCTGAGAGATGCTGCCTGTCCCGCTGAGTTACTCCAACGTTTTTTGTCTATCTTCGGTTTAAACCAGCATCTGCAGTTCCTTCCTAAACATACCATTTATTATCTACACCCAGTTTCCAGCAACCGTGTTTAACAAACATGGGTGTAATTTCTCATGTGTGCTTAGTAAATATTTGTTTGGCATAGAATTACATCTTGCTGCACTGTTAACCCACTAACCTGCTACGTACATTGCACTTATTGCACAGAGATGCACAACAACCCCACAAATCTCCACGTACATGTGATAATCATCTGCCCAGTTAGCATTACTCTAAGTTATAAAACTGAGAATGCCACGCAGACAAATCCCCCAGATCCTCAATGTCGTGGAGCTCTGGGGGAATGCAGTACAGGAACTCATTGGTGCCAAGCCAGTCCCATTTGCCCGGGTTAGCCCCATATCCTGTTGAACTTTTCCTGTCCATGTACCCTGTACAAAGAGAGTTCCTGTCCACGTACCCTGTACAGAGAGTTGTGCCTGTGGAATGCTCTGCCTCAGAGGGCGGTGCAGGCTGGATCTCTGGATACTTTCAAGAGAGAGCTAGATAGATCTCTTGAAGTCAGGGGATACGGGGAGAAGGCAGCCACAATCACATTGAATGGCGGTGCTGGATCGACAGGCCGAATGGCCTACTCCTGCACCTATTGTCTATTGTCTAATGTCTAAATATAATTGAAAATTAGTTATTGTACGTGTCTCAACCAATGGCTGATCCCATGTACCGAAGGTAGACGCACAAAGTGTTGGAATAACCCGGCAGGTCAGCAGCATCTCCGGAGCAAAAGCATGGGTGGCTGTTAGGCAGTTCTTCAGTCTGCCGTTCCATGCACTTTTATGTGAAGATCTTGTCCCTGTGATCC
Organism: Okamejei kenojei; assembly: GCA_035221665.1. NCBI lineage: Eukaryota > Metazoa > Chordata > Chondrichthyes > Rajiformes > Rajidae > Okamejei > Okamejei kenojei. Next base: position 13,686 of record JAVHYY010000490.1, on the reverse strand, counting down.
ATTTAAATCTTTCATCTCTCACCTTAATGCCCACCGGCCATTGATTCCCGTTATCTGGGGAACCTCCAACGGCATTAATTTTGTCATTTGCCTCGTGGTTTTACATGCATCGACAATACATTAAGTGTGTGTGTGTGTGTGTGTGTGTGTGTGTTTTTTTTGTGTGTGTGTGTGTGTGTGTGTGTGTGTGTGCTCCCTCATCCCTCCCCACCCACGGAGGTCCTCTGACTCTCACCGTTCACCTGCAGAGTGTGTGACCTTGGACTTGGAAACAGCGTGTTCGAAACTTGAAGTGGCCGAGGATCGGAAGAGCGTGAGGTGGACCGGGACACAGAGGAGTCTCCCTGACAACGGGAAGAGGTTTACAGTCTGGCCTTGTGTGCTGGGATCGGAGGGATTCACCTCGGGGAGACATTACTGGGAGGTGGAGGTGACGGAGAACTGGGGCTGGTGTCTGGGAGTCGCCGCCGAGTCTCTGGACAGGGAGGGGGACATCAACCTGAGGCAGGTGACTGGGCTCTGGTCCGTGGAGCAAGCTGGTGACGAGTTTCGTGTGAACACCTCTCCGAAATCCTGTCTCCTCACCGATCCCATCCCAGAGAGGCTGGGAGTTTATCTCAGTTACGAGGCAGGAGTAGTCTCATTTTACAGCGCGGACACCAAGTCCCATCTCCACACCTTCAGTGGGAATAAGTTCACTGGGAAACTTTACCCTTTCTTCTGGACTTGGGATGGAAACCAGTGTCTGAGAATCTACTCCGGTTCCACTCTAGATCTGTAAATGTCTTTGCTCCCGGGTCCAAAGTCAGGAACAACTTCTATTTCAAGGTTCCTTGTCACCTTAACAATTAATATTTATTTGGGGTTAAATATGGGGCAGAAAGCCCATTCACAACAGACCGACGCGAAACAAGTTACATTTAATCACCAAATTATTAATTGTAAAGCCACAAGGAACTTGGAAATATAACTGGCCAAAAGAATGTCATGCAAATGTAATTGAATTTAGGGATGTGAAGCAATCATTTTTTATCTATCTATCTCCACCACCTCGATGAACTCTTGGAGTTGGAGTTAGCCATTTCTCTTTTCACAGATACTGCCTGACCCACAGAGGTTTTTGTACCATAGTTTGCTCTTCTTTCAGATTTGTGATTTTATTCAGAAAACTTTGCAATCAGAAAACAAAATATCTTCTTCTTATGTGGTCCATGGCTCGTGACGGTGAGAAATCCACACCCTCACTGCAGATAACTGTGGGGGTGGCACAGTGGTAGAGTTGTTGCCTCATAGCACCAGAGACACGGGTTGGGTCCTGACTATTGGTGCTATCTGTACTGAGTCTGCACCTTCTAACCGTGACCGCGTGAGTTCTCTCCGGGTACTCCGGTTTCCTCCCACAATCCAAGGAAGTTCACGTTTCTAGGTTAATTTGCTTTGGTGAAATTGTAAATTGTTCCCTGTGTCTAGGATAGTGCTAGTGTATGGGATGATCACTGGTTGGCGAGAAATTCCGTGGGGGGAAGGGCCTGTTTCTGTGCTGTATCGCTATAGTCTAAAGGTACACTTGCCAATATCTGAGCAGCTTACAGTCAGGTCTATTCCACAGCAGTTCCTAATTCTTGCTTGGAGTGTGATGATATTTCAACCGGGAAATAAAACTGTTGTGATATTCATATTGTTTTGGTAGTTTTCATCATACAATGATTAGGAAGCCATAATTGACAGTAGATTAAGGCATATAACGCACCCTATAGGATATTCAACTCATGGTCAGTATTTTTGTGATTATGTAATTCTGATACGATTGATAATCAATACGAAAAAATGACAGAACTTTATGAAGAACAATGTAGTTAACATTTTCATGCATATATGTACGCAAACTATTGTCATAAATGATGGAGTTGCTTAAAATACTGTGTGAGTGGAAGCAAATAATAAATGATGCCAAAATGCAACTAAACTGGTAACTCAATTGCAATTCAATCATATAAAAATAAGAAATCACAGCAGGTCCCACAAGACAGTTCCTCGGTTCAATACAGTCCACCCAGCAGTTAAAGTTAGTCCCATATTAGTTATGTTTAAGAAAGAACTACAGATGCTGGAAAAATCGAAGGTAGACAAAAAATGCTGGAGAAACTCAGCGGGTGAGGCAGCATCTATGGAGCGAAGGAATAGGAGATGTTTCGGGTCGAGACGCTTCTTCACCTAAACGTCATCTATTCCTTTGCTCCATAGATGCTGCCTCACCCGCTGAGTTTCTCCAGCATTTTTGTCTACCTTCGATTTTTCCAACATCTGCAGTTGCCGAACTTGCGCCGTGTAATTGGGCAGGTCTTTGGATTACTTGCTGTCGCCATCTCCTGGTTGAAAGCGGCGCAGCAATGAAGTGCAATGGAGATCTCCAAAACGCAGTGCTGGAGGAACTCAGTCGGCTGGACAGCATCTGTGGAAGGGCTAAGGGAGGAACTTCATCCCAAAATAAAGTGCAATTCCAGGATTAAATGGGAGCTCTTCAATCCGGTTCCAAAACGTCACTGATGCGCAGAGTCGGTCCTTGGAACATAAACTAGGGAGCAGAACTGCAAGCAGACTAAAGCCTCTCTCATCCCTCATCACAGATGCTGTCTGACCTGCTGAGGATTTGCTGCTACTTCAGATTTTCAGCGGGTTTTTTTCATCGAAACTCCAAAAAAGGGTAGAGTTTCTCCGTGAATTTATTCCCACTGAAAGTGTGGGGGTGAAAATCGGTGTCCGCGCCGTAAAAAGAAACCGTCCCGGGCTCGTAGCTGAGGTAGACTCCCACATTCCCGGGGATTGGAACGGCGGGAAGGGGGGATGGTTGGGGAGGTTGTTTTACATCAAAGCTGTCAGCAGGTCTTTGGATGGTCCAGAATCCATTCACTGGCGTCAGGTCGACCCGTCTCTTCCTCTTCACGGACTCTGCGGCGACTTCCGGACCCCACCTTCTATTATCTGCGACTTCCCCCACCCAATAATGTCTCCCCGACGCCAACCACACCCATCCCAGCACACACGGCCAGACAGTAAACTTCCAGGTGTCTGGGAGTTTCCTTTGTCTCCCTGGTCCATCTTTTCGTGTCTAACTCCGTGTTCCCAATTCATTGTTATCCAGGCTTATTTACTGTTTCAGGTGTCTCTGTCCAATGAGAAACTGGTTGTTGTTACAAGGATAGACACAAAAAGCTGGAGTAACTCAGCGGGTCAGACAGCATCTCTGGAGAAAAGGAACATGTGACATTGCTGGTCAAGACCCTTCTTCAGACTGTGACAAGGATGCTTGGCTAAGGGACGCATTGAAATTTAGTGTCGCGAATGCAAAAGCTTTGTTGAGAAGGGCTGCATCCGAGTTTCTGCCCCGGTGCGTTCTATGTAACAGCTCAACAAACATATTATTACAGAGAATTGTGGACGCAGCCCAGACCATCACACAAACCACTCTCCCTTCCATTGGCTCACTTACACCTCACGCTGCCTCGGCAAGGCCACCAACATAATCAAGGACGAGTATCACCCCGGTCACTCCCTCTTCTCCCCTCTCATCAGTCAAGATGAGAGGGAAGATTGAGGGGTGATCTCATAGAGACTTACAAAATTCTTAAGGGGTTGGACAGGCTAGATGCAGGAAGATTGTTCCCGATGTTGGGGAAGTCCAGGACAAGGGGTCACAGTTTAAGGATAAGGGGGAAGTCTTTTAGGACCGAGATGAGAAAATCATTTTTCACACAGAGAGTGGTGAGTCTGTGGAATTCTCTGCCACAGAAGGTAGTTGAGGCCAGTTCGTTGGCCATATTTAAGAGGGAGTTGGATGTGGCCCTTGTGGCTGAAGGGATCAGGGGGTATGGAGAGAAGGCAGGTACAGGATACTGAGTTGGATGATCAGCCATGATCATATTGAATGGCGGTGCAGGCTCGAAGGGCCGAATGGCCTGCTCCTGCACCTAATTTCTATGTTTCTATGTTTCTAAGAGGTACAGATATGTGAAAATGCACACATCCAGATTCAGCGACAGTTTCTGTCCGGCTGTTATGAGGCAACTGAACCATCATATCAACAACTAGAGAGTGACCCTGACCTGCCATCTACCTCATTGGAGACACTCTGACTATATTCAATCGGACGTTACTGGAGTTTATCTTGCACTAAACGTTATCCCCTTGATCATGGTCGGCTCGATTGTAATCATGATTGGTCTTTCCCTTGACTGGTCAGCATGCAGCTAAAGCTTTTCACTGTACCTCGGTTCACGTGACAATAAACTAAACCGAATAAACTAAATATGAAGGGTGTGTTATCCAAAGATGCCCCTGAATGGAATTGGTGCTTTGTATATAGGATGTACAGAATACCTGATGATAGAAGTGAGAGTAGAGGAGTGAGATCGACCGACTGACCAATGGTGCCAGCACAACAATCTGGCTCTCAACATCAGTAAGACCAAGGAACTGATTGTGGACTTTGTTAGGGGAGGAATGGTGACCCACAATCCTGTTTATATCAACGGGACGATGGTGGAAAGGGTAAATAACTTCACATTCCTGGGCGTGCATAGATCAGAAGATCTTTCCTGGACCCAGCACCCCGATGCAGTTGTAAAGAAGGCACATCGGCGACTCTACTTCCTGAGAAGATTACGGGGATTCGGCATGTCGAAGAGGATGCTCCTCTATAGTGTATAGTGCATTCTGACAAGTTGCATCGTGGCCTGGTTCGGCAACTTGAACGTCGAGGAGCGAAAAAGATGACAAATGGATATGACCACTGCCCAGTTCATCACAGGTTTGACCTCCCCACCGTCGAAGGGATCTATCATAGTCGCTGCCTCAAAAAGGCAGCCAACATCTTCAAGGGCCCACACCATCCTGGCCACACACGCATCTCACCATTGCCATTAGGTAGAAGGTACAGGAGCCTGAAAACTGTAACGTCCAGGTTCAGGAACACCTTCTTCCCCACAGCCATCAGGCTATTAAACGCGTCAACAAATACGCTCTGAGCTATGAACTGCAAAAGACTATATCACTATTCGTTATTTGCACTTTATTTGTTATTTATTGAACTTTATCTTTTTTCCCGTTCTATACAATGTTTACATATTCACATATTCTGTTGTGCTGCAGCTAGTAAGAATGTCATTGTCCCATCCGGGACATATGACAATAAAACATTCTCGACTCCTGACTTGATATCACGAATGCGCTCAACTATAGTTTAGTTTATAGACACAGTGTAGAGACAGACCCTTCGGACCAGGCCGAACGGCGACCACCCGTACACTAGTTCTATCCTGCACTCGGGATAATTTACAGAAGACAATTAACCGACAAACCTTAACGTCTTTAGCATGTGGGAGGAAACCGGAGCACCGGATCGCAGGGAGAACGTGCAAACTCGGTACAGACAGCGTTCGTGGTGAGGATTGAATTCGGGCCACTGGCGCTAAAAGCAGCAACTCTACCGCTGCGAATTGATCGCAATGTGAATGAATAGACTGTCCGACCCATACGAATGTAAAGAAAGCCGCGCACTGTTTTGCATTTTTTCTGTACATTTCAATAAACAAACTTTAAATATTTTTTTAAAATTTAAAGTCAGGGGTTATGCGAGGATACTTGAAGGAGAATGGGGTTGAGAGGGCAAGATAGATCAGCCATGATTGAACGGCGGAATAGACTTGATGGGCCGAATGGGCAAATTCTGCTCCAGGAACATATGAAGGAGTATGAATCCGCTGAGCTCAGCGCTGTATCGCAGCGCACCCAGTGCGCGCACCGTAACTGCACCGTGAACCAGGAAGTTGCCGAAATGGCTTCCAAGGCACAGGGTGAGAATTGGACGGAGGAGACAATTTGCTCCATCTGCCTTGAATTCTTCACCAATCCAGTTTCACTGGAGTGCGGGCACAATTTCTGCCGCCACTGCATCACTCGGTGCTGGGAAACGAATAGTGTGAATTGCTGCCCGGAGTGCAGGCGCGAATTTCCGGGCATCCCTTCCGCGATCAACTGGGCCCCTGGCGAGTCTGGCCGAGAAAGCACAAAAGTTAAAGCAGAGCCAGAAGGATAAGAAAAGTAAACTCCTCTGCGAGGAACACGAGGAAGAGCTGAAGCTGTTTTGTGACACAGACAAGAAACTGATCTGTGTGATTTGCCGCGACGCGCGGGAACACAAGTCTCACAACTGTATACCGATTAAGGAAGCTGTCGAAATCTACAAGGTAAAGGCTTCAGGACTCCAGGGCTCTGAGCGACAGGGAGAGGATGAGCAGGCTGGGACTCTATTCCCTGGAGCGCAGGAGCATGAGGGGTGATCCTCTGGAGGTGTACAAAACCATTAGAGGAACAGAGTCTCTTGCCCAAATTAGGGGGTCGAGACCAGGACAGAGGATTGATGTGAAGGGGAAATAATTTTATAGGAATCTGAGGGGTAGCTTTTTCACACAAAGGGCGGTTGGTGCATGGAACGAGCTGCCAGAGGAGGCAGTTGAGGCAGGGACTATCGCAACGTTTAAGAAGCTATGAGACAGGTACATGGATAGATACATACATACATAGAAAATAGGTGCAGGAGTAGGCCATTTGGCCCTTCAAGCCAGCACCGCCATTCAATGTGATCATGGCAGATCATCCGCAATAAGTACCCCGTTTCTGCCTTCTCGCCATATCCCTTGATTCCGCTGGTCCTAAGAGCCCCATCTAACTCTATTTTGAATGTTCTAACTCTTTTGAATGGTGGATGGGACAGACGTAGATGGATATGGGCCAAACGCCCAGTGGGACTAGTGTCGATGGAACACGCTGGTTGTTGTGGGCCAGTTGGGCCAAAGGGCCGGTTTCCACACTATATGACTCTATGGCTCATGAGAACCTATTCTCCCAATCCCAGGATCAGATGAAATCCTCCTTCATCTCTCTCTCCGCGAAGATATCAGAATTCCAGGAAATGGAACTGCAGCAGAAACAGACGATTAGTAAGATTCAGGTAAAACAAACCACTTTATGTTGATTTCCTGGGCTCGCGATTAGCTTTGCTTCTTTCGTCACACTGAATGAATAAATGAATGAATGAATAAGTTTATGAATAAGTTTATTGGCCAAGTATCACATACAAGGAATTTGCCTTGGTGCTCCGCCCGCAAGTGACAACATGACATACAGTGACAGGTAGGAATGACACAGAAAATATTAAACATTAATACTAAAACATTATCGATTAAACATGTGAATTAAATAAAATACCAGAGCAGAAGGAGCTACATATTTTTGGTTATTGAGTAGAGCTACTGCTCGTGAAAAAAAAATGATTTTATGTCTGGCTGCGGCGGCTTTGACAGTCCGGAGTCGCCTTCCAGGGGAAAGAGATTTCAAAGCGTTTGTGGCCAGGTGTGAGGGGTCAGAGCTGATCTTACCCCGCTCGCTTCCTGGCCCTTGCAGTGTATAGTTCGTCAATTGGGAAAAAGCTGCAGCCAATAACGCTCAGCTGAATATTAATATTTAAATACAGGATTCTGAAAACTGTAAAATCCAGGTTCAGGAGTAGCTTATTCCAACAACCATCAGTCTATTAAAACGCAAACAACTTTCAAAAAAGCTCCAAACTACACAGACTAGGGACATTATTTTTGTCTCTGCACTATTATTTGTGTGTTTATATATATTTCACTTTTTTGTGTTTATTATAGTGTTTACAGAGCATTATGTTTACTTATCTGTTGTGCTGCTGCAAATAGGTATTTCGTCGTTCAGTATCAGGATAGATGAAAATAAAACTCTCTTGTCTCTTAATTCTTCATTTAAAAGAAACAATCACGCTACCTACAGACTCGCGTGGCTTCAGAATTCGCTGAAGTGCACAAGATTCTCACTGAGAGAGAACAGAGCTTAGTCAGAGGCCTCAAGGAAGAAGAGGTGAGATTCGTGAGCATAATGGAAAGAAATCTTAAATACATTCAAGATAAGTTGATATCCATTCGAGGGAAGCTGGCAAATCTGGAAAAAACAGATGAAGCAGAAAGATGGAGCTATCTTCCTGAAGGTGAGTGTCCAAATGTAACCATATATAACCATATAACCATATAACAATTACAGCACGGAAACAGGCCCTCTCGGCCCTTCCAGTCCATGCCGACCATTTGTTTTCCCCTAGTCCCATCTACCTGCACTCAGACCATACCCCTCCATTCCCTTCACGTCCATATACCTATCCACTTTACTTTTAAATGTTAAAATCGATCCTGCCTCCACCACTTCTGCTGGAAGCTCATTCCACACAGCCACCACCCTCTGAGTAAAGAAGTTCCCCCTCACGTTACCCCTAAACCTCTGTCCCTTAATTCTCATGTCATGCCCTCTTGTTTGAATCTTCCATACCTTCAATGGGAAAAGCTTATCCACGTCAACTCTGTCTATCCCTTTCATCATTTTAAAGACCTCAATCAAGTCCCCCCTTAACCTTCTGCGCTCCAAAGAATAAAGACCTAACTTGTTCAACCAAAAATGTATTTTAAATGTTGTCTCAACTCGTGGGTAAAACAGGCAGTGAAGAAAGTGAATGGTATATCGGTCTTCATAACATTTGAGTATAGGAGCAAATAGGTCCTTCTGCAGTTGCACAGGGCCCAAGTGAGACCACACCCGGAGTATTGTGTGCAGTTTTGGTCTCCAAATTTGACGAAGGACATTCTTGCTATTGAGGGAGTGCAGCCTAGGTTCACGAGGTTAAATCCCGGGATGGAGGGATTGTCATATGCTGAGAGAATGGAGCGGCTGGGTTTGTATACTCTGGAATTTAGAAGGATGAGAGGGAATATGGACCCTACGCAGACAGGAGGGACTAGCAAAGCATGGGACATGTTGGCTGGTTTGGGCAAGTTGGGCCGGAGGGTCTGTTTCCACGGTGTGGGTCATATTGCAGTCTAGGTGGAGCTTCATGGTTTGAGTGCCGTCTCTTATGGTGAGAAAAATAAGCGCTATCTCTCAAATCGAAATTACCTTTTTTTCAATTAAAGATAGGCCAGTAAAAATAAGATTTATGGTTCAAATTCAATCAGCTCTGATTTGTTTTGTTGTAATCTAGGTTAGAGGTCCACTTCCTGGTGGTAGTCCAAGCTTTCTCTCTCCCTCCATTCCCCACCCTTCCCAGACCTCCGACCAATTTGACTGTCCTTCTGATTAAATAGTTTCCATGTCTGCTTTGCTCTCACCTTCTCCCAACTACGCAACATTTTCCTTGACGGATTCCTAGAGTGATACAGTGTGGAAACAGGCCCTTCGGCCCACCTCGTCCAACAATGTCCCAGCTACTCTAGTCCCACTTGCCTGCGTTTGGACCATAACCCTCCAAACCTGTCCTATCCATGTACCTGTCCAACAGTTTCTGTAATAATGAGATAGTCCCAGCCTCAACTACCTCCTCTGGCAGCTTGTTCCATACACCCCACCACCCTCTGTGTGAAAAAGGTTACCACTCAGATTCCTATTAAATCTTTTCCCCTTCACCTTGAACCTGTGTCCACTGGTCCTCGATTCCCCAACTCAGGGTAAAAGACACTGTGTATCTACCCGATCTATTCCTCTCATTATTTTGTACACCTCTATAAGAATACCCTCATCTTCCTACTCTCCATCGAATATAGCTCACACCCTCTAGTCCTGGCAACATCCTCGAACATCTTTTCTGAACCCTTTCAAGCCATATCTCTGTATTTCCCTCTCCCCTGATGCCCAGTCTGAAGAAGGGCATCCGAAACGTCACTAATCGCTTCCCTCCAGGGATGCTGCCTGCCCTGCTGAGTTACATCAGCATTTTCTGTTTTCTTGAGTAACACTTGCTGTGAATAGGACGTCCCCTTTCACGTCACCAAGCACAGGCTCCGCCTCCTAAACATAGAATATAGAACAGTACACAAGATGGACACAAAAAGCTGGGGTAACTCATCGGACAGGCAGCATCTCCGGGGAGAAACAGTGGGTGACGTTTCAGGTGATACCCTTCTTCAGACCCGAAACGTCACCCTCTCCTTTAATCCAGAGATGCCGCCAGTCCCCCACTAAATTACTGCAGCTTTTTTGTGTCTATCTTCTGTTCAAAACCAGCTTCTTCAGTTCCTTAGAAAATAGGTGCAGGAGGAGGCCATTCGGCCCTTCGAGCCAGCACCTTCGAGTCAGCACTTTCCTACATAATTCATCATTATGTTTTATTTGTTTCAGGAAGAAACCTCTCGGAAGAGCAGGTAGGCCAATTTCTTCTCTGAAACTTTGCAGCACTTGGACACGTGTTTACGATGTTCAATTTATAACTGACTGTTTACTTTATGCAGCCTTAACGAAATAGACCAGAAAGTGTCAGTGACTGGAGGCAGCCTCTCGATGGGACATTTCAACTGCACTTTACCGTTTGCAGTGTGGAAAGAATATATCGACACTGTTAAATCTGGTCAGCATTTCGTCACAATTTGATTTCTAAAGGTCAAGGTGGTATTTTACTAACTTAGAGCGGCACAGCAGTGCACCTGATAGATTTACCGCCTCAAAGCGCCCGAGACTCTGGGTTCGATCCTATCCTCGTCTGGTGTGGTACTGACTGTGTTCAGTTCTGGGCACCACATTAGGGGAAATATGTTGTCTCGCTGGAAAGGGTGCAGAAAAGATTTAGACATAGAAACATATAAATTAGGTGCAGGAGTAGGCCATTCGGCCCTTGCAGCCGGCACCGCCATTCAATATGATCATGGCTGATCATCCAACTCAGTTTCCCGTACCTGCCTTCTCTCCATACCCTCTGATCCCCTTAGCCACAAGGGCCACATCTAACTCCCTCTTAAATATAGCCAATGAACTGGCCTCAACTACCTTCTGTGGCAGAGTTCCAGAGACTCACCACTCTCTGTGTGAAAAAAGTCTTTCTCATCTCAGTCTTAAAGGATTTCCCCCTTATCCTTAAGCTGTGACCCGTTGTCCTGGACTTCCCCAACATCGGGAACAATCTTCCTGCATCTAGCCTGTCCAACCCCTTAAGAATGTTGTAAGTTTCTATAAGATCCCCCCTCAATCTCCTAAAGTCTAGACATTAGACGATAGGTGCAGGAGTAGGCCATTCGATCTTTCAACCAGCACCGCCATTCAATGTGATCATGGCTGATCATCCACAATCTGAGGAGAATGGGATTTGAAGGGGGAAGATAGACCAGACATGAAAGAATGACGGAGTAGTCTTGATGGGCAGAATGGCCTGTTTCTGCTCCTAGAACTTATGAGAGCTGTTATGGAGAAACTTGGGGAGATCTTTAAGAAGGATCACCAGCCATTCTCATGGAATTCTCTGGATGCTTTCAAGGGAGAGTTAGATAGAACTCTTAAAGGTAGCGGAGTCAGGGGATATGGTGAGAAGGCAGGAACAGGGTACTGAGTGTGGATGATCAGCCATGATCACGGTGAATGGCGGTGCTGACTCGAAGGGCCGAATGGCCTCCTGCACCAATTGTCTATTATCATTTGCAGATATTTTCGTTAACAGCAGAAGGAGGTCCCTGGGACCAATGATCAAGAATTCCAGTTCCAGTCCCTCACCGTAGCGACCCACCTGGATCTCTCTATTAGAGTGATTATATTAAACCCGTAAATCCTCACACACACCACAGACCCTCTAATTATCTGCTTCTGCCCCAGATTCTGTGACACTGGATGAGGAGAGCGTGCCATCGGAGCTCGAGGTGTCCGACAACCTTGATGAATGTGAGATTGACCGGGGTCAGGAGAAGCCTCCGCAACAACAGGAAGAGATTTATGGAATGTCTCTGCGCGCTGGGATCGGAGGGATTCACATCGGGGAGACATTACTGGGAGGTGGAGGTGGCGGGGAGTCGGCGCTGGAGTCTGGGAGTCGCCGCAGAGTCTGTGGAGAGGAAGAGACGGGTCGACCTGAAAACCAGAGGAAGGATTCTGGACCATCGAGAGATATCGTGATGGAGGTTTCAGCAAGCAATTCTTCCCAGACCCCTCTCTCAGCCGGTCCCGTCCCCGGGAGGGTGGGAGTTTACCTCAGTTTACGATTCGGGGACGGTTTCATTTTATGATGCGGACACCAAGTCCCACCACACACCTTCACCGGGAATAAATTTGTGGGGAAAATGTATCCCTTCTTTGGAGCTTGGGATGAAAATCAATGGCTGAAGATATGCTTCATTCCCTGCTCGAATCAGTAAAAGGGTCGGGTCCCAGGACCGGCGTCATGAGCCGGGGCTGATGGGCTGTGGGCAGAAACCGTGTGGAAAAACAGGTTGGCGATGAACCGGTTGCACTAAATGCAACAAATTTCGGATAGACTAGTATAAATATCAGTGTGGGTTGTGTCTTTGCGCATTTGTTCAATGGATCCTCATTGGTGCAAAGAATGGCGTGTGTGAGATTAGTCACAATATTCTGGAGTAACTCGGCTAGGGGGGACAGGGCAGCATCTCTGGAGAGAAGGAATGGGTGACGTTTCGGGTTCGAGTACCTGCCCGTCTTCAGACTAGTGTCAGTGGAAAGGGAAACGGGAGGTAAGGTGTGAGATTAGTGATGGCCACTGTTGCACGATGCTCAAACGGTCACCCACTCCCAGCCTATTCAGAGGCGCTTTGCCAGGGGGGGTGGGGGGGGGGGGGGTGGAGAGAGGGAACGAGCAGGAGAGAAAGGGACACAACGCCTGTTCTGTCAGCAGATATTTTCCCTACAAAATAAACTTTATTCAGAATGGAAATATAGTCAAGAGTGTTTTATTGTCATATGTCCCAGGTAAACAATGACCATCTTACTGTGCAGCAGCACAACAGAATAATGGTGAATGAATGATTGAATAGGTTTTGGCCCAAGTTATTCAACATACAAGGAATTTGCCTTGGTGCGCCGCCCGCAAGTGACAACAACATACAGTGACAGTTAGGAATGACACATAAAACATAAACTTTAATAATACAAACAGTATACATTAAACATGTGAAATACATAAAATACAAAAGGCGTCAAATACAGACACTGTAAACAACATAAAAATAGGGGCAAGAGTGTGCACATACACACAGAAAAATGAACAAACAATAATAGTACAATAATAATAATAATAGCTATGTTGTTATCAGAGCCCCATTTGTGGTTGTGGGGTCTAATACCTAATTTGGCATTTGGAAGTTGGCCTGTTCCTGAACCTGACATTACAGCTTTCAGGCCCACTGTACCTTCTATCCCCGATGGCAATGGCGAGATGATGTGTGGCCATGCTGGTGTGATGATGCTGGCTGCCTTTTTGAGGCAGCCGAGCCCGGAAAATTCCCTTCGATGGTGGAGAGGTCAAACCCGTGATGGACAGGGTCAGTGGGTCACAACATTTGGGGCGGTCCTCTTCATGTCCTGGGCATTTCATGTTGCCGATCCAGGCCATGATGCAACCAGTCAACATGCTCTCTAATGCACACATGTAGAAAGTTTGAAGAGAACAATTCAACAGATTTCTTTTTGGAACAATTGTTTATGGACAATCACAAAGCAAATTGAATCTACAAACCTGCACGAGCGGGAACGGGAGAAACCGGCCACCCGGAGCAAACTCCGCATGAGACTGGGCTTGAGATAGCAACGTAGGTCTGAATGGAATTAAGTCTGTAAGGCGTAACACCACCATAA